>VALG01002208.1:0-10211 GCA_009835305.1 Ipomoea purpurea
TAAAGTGTAATGTTGATATGCCAAATATGTAGTTATGTAGATCCCAATTTATTTCATAGGTCTAGGTAGAGTCTATAGACATGATCAGGAAAATTATTTTTAGAATACAAAAGAGAAGAACAGAGGAAGATGCATGAAATGGAAAAAGAGGATATCAAGCCTAAATCAAAATTTGTCTGGAGAAAATGGCAATTGAGAGAAGATTAATGGGTGTGAATATTCACGTCGCAAGCGCTAAGAAGATATCCAGAAGAATTTTCGTGAAGAAATTACGATTTGAAGAATGCATGAATTACTTGGAGATCAAGATCTATGGAAGAAAGGAATACATCAGAAGAAGATTGGAGATTTACTCAATGAGTGTAGGACGAAGTGTATGATGCTTGAAAATGATTGCAAAATGGCTCAAGCTCTTGAGAACTCACCCTCAAGCAATTTTACAAAGGTAAAATTGTGGGAAGCAAATTAATTAATATGATGGAGTTGGGGCGATAGTCTACCTATTGTGGCGCCGATTGAAGTGGAAATTAGGGGACCAATTCAATTGGGTGGAAATTGAGAAGCAATTAACTTGGGAGCCAATGAGAAAGGCAATTGGGATCCTTGATTTCATAGCAATTGAAATTAGGAATTGGGGTCGAAGTTTCATAGCTTGAAACCTTGGAGCTAGTTTCGAAGCATTTGAGAGTTGGAGCAGTTTCAATAAATTGAATCAATTGAAATTGGAGCTAGTGCTTGAAATTAAGGAAATACTGGACAGTATTCAGAGCACTTGAAGTTGGGAGCCAGTTTTCAGATAACTTGAGAATCAATTGAAATGGGAGCTAGTCCAATTCAAGATTGTAGTATGGGATGCAATTCGATTGGGTGACACAACTTAAGGAGCATTGAAGTTGGGAGCCAGTTTGCAGATAAATGGAAACAATTGAAATTGGAGCTGTCCCAATTCAAATTGAGTATCGAGAGATGCAATTAAGATTGTGGGGACCAATAAAGAAGACATTGAGGAGGTAACGTGATTGGATAAAATTCAGAGAAGTCAAATTTCGAAGAGTAAGTTGTTCACTTGGGTGGATTGAGATGCATGTGCACTTGGGAGCCAATTCAAAAGGAATTGGGGACCCGATTTCATAGCAATTGAAATTAGTGAATTGGGAGCCGATTTCATAGCAATTGAAATTGGGAGCTAGTGTTCGAGCATTGAAGTTGGGGCCAGTTTTCAGATAAAATTGAATCAATTGAAATTGGGAGCTAGTCCAATTCCAAGATTTGTTATGGGAGCAATTCAGATTAGGGACAATTAAAGGGACATTGAGGCAATTGAAATTAGAGTAAAAAATAGTCAGGAGAGGTTCCAATTTCGACGAATTAGTAAATTTGAAGCAACGGGGGAGTTGTTGGGAGCCAATTGGCAACAAAGTACATGTGGGAGCCAATTAAAAGGAGAAATTCAAATTGGGTGCCAATTACAGTCAATTGACATTGGGTGTCAATTCAAAGGAGAAATTCAAAGTTGGGTGGAAGTTCAAAGACAATTTGAAGTCTGGAGCAACACCCAGACGTTGAGAATGAACGAAGATGAAGGAACTTACAGTGAAAAATATTCTCACAAGGAAAATACTAGTTTAACAGATGGATTAAAATAAAGAGATTATTTTTTTTGAATAGTTTAATAGTTTGGGAATTTAAAATAAAGTATTATTTTTTGAATCCCAAAGGTACAAGGCCATTTCAGAGCTTGATCAGGAAGCTTCTACAGCTAAACAGAAACCCAGATAGTTCGACTCAACGTTAAAACGAGGATATCAGCGATGAAGTGTTGGAAGCTCATTATAATGGAGATGAAGATTTTCTCAAACGGCTAGCTTATCTCTTTCTGAGCATTTTGCAGAAGATAAGGATAAGATCTCTGACAGGGAGCGTCTCTATCCAAGGACAAAGTTCCCATCACCGGCTATAAATGATGAAGATGTGAAGACCTTGAGATGAAGAGAAGAAGTAGCAAGTAACGATAGAGAGCAGTATTCGACTCATTTCAAGAGAAATAAATCTTTAAAAAGCTAAGGCTAAAATCTTCATACTGTGAAAAAGACTCAGAGAGTTTCATAAGAGTAGAATATTTTGAGTTCTGACGAGCACAGAGCATAGAAATCAGTGCTTTACTTGATTCATAAAAAGAGAGAAAACACTCAGAGCGTTCAGAGATAGATCATTCCGAAGAGTGTTAATCTTCCATCAAAGAGACCTTGCGCATCATTGAAGCTCTGACTAGTGAAGAGTCTCAGAAGTTGTGGAAGCAAGACAAACTTGTTTTGGAGCAGAAAGGAGAAGGAGGAAAGTAGCACGGAGCTGATGGAAATCCTGGATTGTCACTAGCTGGGACGTGATTGGTGTGAGGCTTGGTGATCAAAGCACCAGATCACGGATACGTTTTCTACCGGAGTGATTTAAAGACGGGGTGAAGTAACGCTGGAGTCGTGAAGATCACGTGGGGATTAGTAGCGCGGCGACGTGAAACCGAAGCAGAAGTGGTGGTGTCACTGGGCGTGCTTAGTGCGGGCTTTGTATCAAAGCAATAGATCAACGGATATTCATTGTATCTTGACAAGAGTGGTAGATTTAGTAGAATTGGTCTTGCGAGAAGAGAAGTGGTAGGAGGATTACCACCTTCGCGAACCACTATTAATTGTCTTGTTCTTTACTGCTTTCTTTACATACTGCTATTTACGTATGTTGCTCTCCATGAAGATATAAGTTCATACACCTCTCACATCACAATTTATCAGTTATTTAATTTCGCTGTGCACCATACTCTAACAATCTGGTTATGAGTTTTGGTTTTATCTCTGTATTGGGGCATGTGTTGTGCTGTGTGCGGATAGAAAGTTTGAAGTATATTCCAACGCCCCCCCTCCTCCCTCTAGACTTTCAATTACCATCTTTGTTGGGTACCAGCTATTGATTCAGAGCATTGGTACCTATTTGAGTCAGTTTATACAACCTTTGGTTATTTAAAACGTTGCAACCAACTAGTAACTGTTTTTTTGACTTGCTAGGCAGTCATTCTCATCAAAGTGCTGTAACTGGAATAATCTTTTCATACTCAACGTGATGTGAAGAAGAAAGATTAGCTCAAAATCTATTATCTCACTTGAATATAATTTGATGATGGAGGTTCGTATGCACGGTACACTTATCGGCTTTACACGATGAGTAGATTGGGTAAGTTATTTCCACTGGCCGTATGAATATTAAAAAGTCTAGTACGGCTTTTTGTCCTATCATCCGGTGCTCACAGTACGTCAAAAGCACCAGATTAAACGGAATGGCATCGGGATGACAGAACGCGAAAAATCTTGGACAATATTGCCAAGGTATTCTATTCTAGCCGTAGATGATTACAATATTTCCGAAGATCCGAAAGTGTGCTAAGCAAAGATATATGGAACTCTCATCAAGATTGGCGAAGGAGAATGAACAAGAAAAGGATAATAACTCCAATCGCCATGAAGAAATTTGAATTTCAAGATGCTCTCAAATTGAAGTGTTGCAGGACATGGAAGCTCGAAATGATCAAAGTTCTTGGAGAGATTGTGATCTTTGCAAAATATTAGCAAAAAGAAATTAATCTCAAATCCTCGAGGCTCTACCATCTGCATGGGATACAGAGGTTACGGCTATGCGCGAGTCACCGAGATCTAAGATGTTGTCAACAGACAAACTTATTTAGCTGCATTAAAAGGTATGAGTTCCAAATGAAGGCAAAGTGAATGTACATGAAGCTCGAAATTCTGCTCTAATGGCCGAACAACTGTCAACCTCCAGGTTTCAGTAGAGAATATTTTGATTTATGACTGACGACAGTTTGCTTCTTTTTGTTGAAAGATTAAAAGGTTTATGCGCAAAGGCAGACAACAAAATTTTCCTGTGGACAAAATGTCATCTCCTCGCATACCAAGAATAGATGAAAAGTGAAGAAAACACATCTGTATGCGACAATTGATGCAACCCGGAAATTTTAAATAAATTGGTACCATATCCGTCGTTAGCAGTATCAATAAAGGGCAAAATGTTGATAATCTACCGCCGAAAAATCCGAGAAGCAAATGTTCAAGCACGCAAAAGAAAAGCTTCGTATAGCAACGAACCGCATGAAATGGTGACTCGGAGGAATCATCATCAAGCGATGAAGTTCAAGTTTCGGATGTGATACAGCGCTAATATGCCAGCTAATAGGAGTTGAGTACAGTGAGGATTGTCTTTAAAATGGCTTCTTGACGCAGAGGAAGAGTAGGTAACTTCTACTTTTCTTGTTAAGACAAATATTCTGTTAATTCCTCCTTTTATTCTTCACAGTGTACTGTGTGATAATCTAATGCGTAATAATCGGTTCAATAGGCATTATGCTTTATAGATTGTCAAGTAGATTATGCTTCATCACTCTCAACTCAGGAGCGCAATAACTGTTCTAAGATTCTTGACCAGAAAGATTTGAATAAAAAAATTGCAAGATGCTTTACTTGAAGTGAGTAAGATTGAAGATGGAAATATTCATCTTCAAGAAGAGTTGTAAAGCAAGAGAGGTTAAGAACATAATCTTCGGGCAACCATTGCTACGTTCACTAACTCGTCCAAAATAAATGGATAAAGAATGAGTGTGAGCATGCAAAAGCATCAGGAGATAGGAACCGGAATCGGTTATGACTCCACATGTTTCTCAAACCCTCAAAATCTGCTAATTCTACTACTACTTTAAATAATAAGTTCAAGTGGTAAAATTTGTTAAAAGTCAGAATAGGCACGTGAGACAAGGATTGCTATCAAATCAAAATGCAAAGGAGAATGTTGAAAAGGCCGAAACAATTCAATATATACGGCTAAGCAACAAAAATTCTACAAGCAAAGATATGCCAAAGTCAAGTGCAAAAAGATTTCATAGAAAAGGGAAGCTTTTCTAGAAATAAAGTTGGGAGATTTATCCACTCAAAAGGATTGGTTGTGCAATAGATGTAATGCTTTTTTATAGACCAAAGCAAAATCCTCTCCCAGTGCCAAAATATAAAATGTTTTTCAAAACCGGCACAAAAATGTTTTTCAAAGTGAGTATGATTATCAATGTTCAAATGGGTTACAAATCACCCAATCTTAATTCAATAAGATCTAGGTGGGTTTGGTTACCAAAAAGTCACTACAACAAAAGGACCAAGCAAGTATGGGTACCTAAATTAATTAATCTTTTTTGCAGGATGTTGGTACATCGATAGTGGTTGCTCACGCCACATGACTAGAAATAAATCATATCTAGTGAATTTCAAAGAAATCGATGGACCAAAAGTTTTTTCGGTGGAAATCAAAATTATGGAATTACAAAAGGAGTTGGCACGATCAAGAAAAATGGTTTGAAGATTGAAGATGTTTCGTTGAAGGATTAAAATTTAATTTGTTGAGCACTAGTCAATTTTGTGATAAAGGCTATCTTGTAGAATTTTCTAAAGATAATTGCCTAATCAAAAATGAGCTCACAAATGAATTTTGAAAAGCGAAAAATTGGCACAAGCATGTATGTTGAGCACAAGCAAAGATTCAGTGTGCTAAATGGCCAGAAATTCGAATGAAGCAAATTTGGAATGGCATAGAAAGCTCAATCATTTAAACTTCAAGACTATCATTCAGCTTGCAAAGAAAAATCTAGTTGAAGGCTACCAAGTATTATCTTCAAGAAGACCAAGTGTGACGCATGCCAACGCGGAAAGCAAATCAAATCGTCATTCAATCAAGACACACGAGTCAACGTCAAGACCGCTAAGCTTGTTACACATGGACTTATTTGGACCCGTTGATCCAATAAGTGTAAGTGGTAAGAAATATACTCTCGTTGTTGTTGATGATTTTTCCAGGTACACTTGGACCGTGTTCATCAAGAAGAAAAATGAAGTTGAGCAAGTTCTACCGAAGCTGTTGAAGCAACTACAAAATGAAAAGAATTGCAAATATCAAAATCCGAACGATCGCGGAACCGAGTTCGTGAATGGAGTTATACAAGCTTTTTGCAATTCACATGGAATTTCTCATCAATTATCTGCCGCTAGAACACCGCAACAAAACGGTGTTGCCGAAAGAAGAAACCGGATTAAAGAAGCCGCACGAGTGATGATTAGTGCAGCCGTCTCCCGAAAGATATTGGGCGGAAGCTATCAACACTGCTGTTACACTCAAAATCGAAGCATGATCCAAGCAGCATAGCAAGACCCATATGAGCTATATAAAAGGGAGAAAACCAAATATTGGTTATTTTCATATTTTTGGATGCAAATGCTTTATTCATATTAATGATAAATTGCATCTAAAGCTTTTGATGAGCGTGCAGATGAAGGAATTTTTCTAGATACTCGACTACCAGCAAGGCATTCAGATTTTTGAACAAAAGAACAATGGTGGTTTGAAGAATCCATACACGTGGTATTTGATGAAAAATCACACGTCAATATTGATGCTCTGGACGAAAATGGCGAAAATAATTGAACAAAATGGTAACAAGTGTCATATTGATTTTTGGATACTGATGATACGTGTGAAGAAAATATTTTGCAGGAAGGATGATGTTGGAAATTAATTCTCTAGAAAATCGCATCCAATCATCCACAAGAAATGAAGTGCGGATGCAATTGGTATTGAAATTGCAAATCAAACCCAGGAGTAAGTTGAAGTGGAAATTGCAAATCAATGCCCCTGGATGCAATTACTGGAGAATTGAAAATCTACGAATGAAGAAGAAATTTGAACCACTTCTCAACCAGTAAATCCACCCAGTACCATGCACCCATTTGAACCAGAGTTAAGATGGCTCAAAAATCACCCACCTGAATTAGTGATCGGAAATGTTCAAGATGGCGTGAAAACAAGATCATCTACCATGGAACATTGTTCACTGTTATTATCTCAGATTGAACCAAAAGAAGTGGACGAGCTCTAAATGATCCAAGTTGGATTGACGCCATGCAAGAGAACTCGATCAATTCAAAAAGAAGGACGTTTGGGACTTGTTCCAAGACCAATGAACCCACAATGTTGTAGGACCAAATGGGTCTTTCCGGAACAAAGCAAACGAAGAAGCGTGATTGTTAGGATATAAAGCAAGGCCGTTGGCAAAAGGATACTCTCAAGAAGAAGGAATAGATTTTGATGAAACCTTTGCACCGGTAGGCCAGACTCGAAGGTGAAATTTTCCTAGCCTACGCCGCACACAAAGATTTCACCGTTTATCAAATGGACGTAAAAACGCATTCTTGAATGGTCTACTCGAAGAAGAAGTTTATGTCGAACAACCCCAGGTTTTGAGGTAAAAGGCGAAGGTGACAAAGTCTACAAACTTAAAAAGACATTGTATGGGTTGAAACAGCACCTAGAGCTTGGTATGATACTTGTCAATGTTCTTGATAAGCTGTGGATTCACCAAAGGCCTTGTTGACAAAACTCTATTTAGAATTCAAGATGGTGATCATATTTTATTAGTGCAAATATATGTTGATGATATATTTTTGGAAGCACTAAAATTCTTTGTGTGAGAAATTTTCGAAGCTTATGCAGAATAAATTTGAAATGACATGATGGGTGAATTGAATTATTTCTTGGGCTTACAAGTCAAACAATTGAAGGAAGGAATATTCATAATCAAGCAAAGTACCCGCGCTTGATAAAAGAAGTTTGCCTTGATGGGAAATCATCGATCAAAATTCCAATGAGTACATCAATAAGGCTAGACAGACGAAGATGAAAAGAGTCGATAAAAAAGTATAGAGGAATGATTGTTTCACTACTATACCTCACTGCAAGCAGGCCGGACATTTTCTTATGCTGTGGGAGTGTGTGCAAGATCCAAGCAAATCCAAAAGAAAGCCACTTCAACGCAACAAGAAAATCATAAGATACTTGAAAGGCACAATCAATGTTGGATTGTGGTATCCTAAAGGTACAGATTTTACTCTAACGGTTTTTTCAGATGCGGATTTTGCAGGTTGCAAAATAGACAGAAAAAGCACCTCCGGAATGTCAAATTCTTGGGAGGAAGGCTTGTTTCTTGGTTTAGCAAAAAGCAAAATTCCATCGCAACTAGTAACCGCCGAGCCGAATATATTGCTGCAGAAAGTTGTTGTGCTCAATTTTGTGATGAAGCAAATTGAAGGATTATAGGACGTGAATGCCGACGAAATTTCTTTTTGTGTGTATATAACAATGCGATCGCCATCACAGTAAAAACCACAAATCCGTGACTTCACTCAAAGAACCAACAATAAGAGAAAAAAAAAAAAAGAGAAATCGAACATATCGAATCAGTTCATAAAGATCATGTTGAAAAAAGATCTAAAAATCAAGATCCTTACGAAAGAGAACGAAGAAAAAGATATATATTCTCGACAGAAGCTATTAAATGCGAAATCGAATTTTCAACCCAATGCAGATTGGGAATGGCTTGATTTAAATGATTACTTGTGTCATATAATTTTTTTATTTGATATATATAGTCATATATATTCGTTTCGTAAAAAATTGCATGATTTATTTAGTTTAAATTGTTTATGGTATTTTCTAGTTTATAAATTGCAATTAATAATTTATATCGTGAATTATATGTGCCAATGGTCAATTATCTTCGAAATATATGTGGTTATTTATTTATTGCTTTATCTATGTGTCTTAATTTTAGCTAGGCATAATCGTTGTGCTTATGATATTATTTGTTTATCTGTTAAAGTCATATCCCTATTGTGTGTGTATGTATTTAATTTGCTAAATGTTTGTTTAATTAGTTAAATTTTTTTTTGTATCTATAAATAAGAATTTTGTATTCTATAATATTGATTTATTGATTAAAAAATGTGTTTTAAAACTACCTGTTTATATGGTATGTTTAATTTTATGTGTTGTAATTGATTGTCTAATTTCTAAATCTTGTGTTTATTTATTAGGAGATTACTGTGTTTTATGCATGTTTGGATATATGGATTGTGATTAAATTGATTCTGTTTTAATATCCATGATATGTTCGGGATTTTTATGTGGATACCCGAATATGTTATGAGTTATATGTTTTTAAAAAAAAATTTTTTGTTGTGTTTATTTAAATTATGATACATCTAACTTTAATATGTTTATTGATATGAAAGGAAGGATCAGATTGGATTGGAAACCTCCACCACCTTAAACCTCTACCAATAAAACCCAATCCATTTAAAACTCCTTACCTTCAAACCTACCACCTCTGATTCTTCCACTCATAATTACATCCCACAAAATCTCACCCTCTCTCACAAAAAGCAGATCCTCTCTCGTAAATCTTCTGCAAAATCAACCCGTCTCCCAAATCTTCAAAGATAATCAGAGGTGTCCATTCATAATCATTCTCATCTATACACCTTACGTATTAAAGTACCTAAGAGACCTGTGAAGCCATTAATGCTCTGTCTACTAATGATAACTTTTTCTCTCTCCTATAACACTTAACCAAAAGACACCTCCACCCCTAAATGTACCTTATCACCTCACCTATTCTAAAAGGCTCTAATTGAGAATTTCTATCTGAGAACCAACCCTCGAAAATCTTCTTAAACATACGAAACCCTTCGTATTCTTCTCAGACAAAAAAACGTTCTATCAAGATCAGAAAACCTTCTCTCTAAAGTTCTCAATCTCACCGGCGAACATCATGTCTGGAACCAAAACCATGCAACCCAAAAATTTGCTCACCCTACAACAACAGTTGATCGATGGGATGACACTCAATCCTGAGTTCTTCATGATGACAGCGACAAAAGGAAATACGAAGAAAATCCTCAATGCTTTGAAGGATTGTGGACTATACGATTCTTCACCTACATAGTATGTTGAATTTTTGAAACAGATGTGACCGAGTCTATTTTATGCACGTGAAGGACAACGTGATTCACTCTAAATTTGGAGAACTGAGTCCAAATCTGTGAAAACATCCAAAGGATGCTAACTTTTCCTGATTTAAGAACCTTAATGCCCAGAAAACAATTAATACATCATCAAAAACTATTCTGGAAGAAAAATTCATTACGTCAAAAAGCAATGATGATATCACAGATCAACCAACAAAGCAAAACAGTGACTGAACCAGAATGAGTGATATGCCCATAAGATGATGTACAGAGATTCTGGACAATAATCTTGGATGTGGTGATTTATCTGGA
>VALG01002209.1:0-27130 GCA_009835305.1 Ipomoea purpurea
TAGATGTATATACTTTTTCAAATGTGAGCCAAGGACGAGCCGGGAATCATTGCGGGAGGCAAAAATAGGGGACGGATTCAAAAAAAAATTTACAGTAAAAGCCAAATATAAAATTAAAAAAAAAAGATATTTAAAAATAAATAAATAAATTACCTAAGAGCATCCACATTTGTTGGGAGACATGGGGAGATGAATGTAAGAGTGAGTAGGAAAAAGATTTGAGAGGGGAGAGAAAAAAAAAAAAAAACAAAACAAAACAATTAATAATAAAAAAAAAGTCAGACGTGTCAGCGCGCCGACTGGCGCGCCTGACGCGCACCTGGCGGTGCCAGCGCACGGCCAGGTTTTGCTTTTTTTTTTTTTTTTTTTTTTTTTTTTTTTTTTTTTTAAACATCTCCCCACATTTGCAAGGATGATTCTTTCTCAATATATTTTCATTGCCACACTAGCTATTGATCTCATGAAGGGAAGATTAAGCTGAATTCTCCCACAATATCCACAAGTGTGGATGCCTAAGAAATATAGGTGTAAATATTATTGGATATGAGCAAAAAAATAAAACACATCGAAACTTTATAAAAATATTTATTAACAAAATATAAACATAATTATTTTTTAAAAAAAATTATTAAAAAAAACTGGTAATTATCTTAACACCCCATAGAATTTGAACCTTTAATTTTTAGTATAACCAAACACATGCTTTTACAATAATGTTAACACATTCCTTTGTCTATTTACCGTTTTTTATACTAAACTCAAATATAATATATATACCATACAAAAATTATATTTGGGATGGTGTGGGATGGAGGTGAGGGGGGCAGCTGACCCTACCCCTGTTGGCTCCGTCGTGAAATTGGGATATTGATTCTATTAAAAAAATTTCGAAGCTCACAATTTCAACTACATCGCATATATATGCTTTAAGAAATAATTTCACATTAATCGTTTCTTTCTTGAATCTATAGATATTCATATTCATCCTTTCATTTAATAAAACCTAACCCATTTTTGAACCTAAACACAAATAAAAATGAAGTCAAGCTAAAACTTGCCTCAAATGATCACATTGAATATCATTTTTTTATTTTTAACAAATTTACACTATATAATTATTTCTATTTTTTTTTTTGACAGTAATTATTACCCATCTTTTTAATTTCCCATGTAAGTTAATTAAATTTAAATTTTGTAAAATGTATTATGGCAGCATGCATGATTTAGAGGCATTAGCAGTTCAGGCACAAAAGAGTCAACAATCCTGCCACTAAGGTTCAATTATGATTTTTCATTTGGAGAGGTCACTACGTGCATGGCGAAGGTTACATGATTGTCCACATGAACTTTTCTATTGATTAACGTAACCCTTCATATTGTATTTTTTTTTATCATTTTTTGAAAATATATATATATAAACTCAATATATATTTAACCCAGAGTTAGCACACATACATGTCATATCATCTGTAAGTTGGTTAATTGTTTCGTGGATAACTTAACTATAATGACCAACTTGTAACAGTTAAAACACATTTCAGCCAATTTACTTTAAGTTTTTTACTAAAATTTTAGGGGGGGGGGTAATTAGTGCGATGAGATTTCAAAAATATATTATTACATTTATAATAGTGTCATTGCAATATGAGACATTTGTTAATAAAAAATGTATATAACCTTATAATAGATCATTATTTATATTATTTATTTTATTTTATATATACCTCTTGATGTATTAGTTTAGTTTGTGTTATCCCTATAGCAAATGTTTTGCTCTCTGACCATGGTTTTTACACACAATGTGTTGTGGACCATAACAAAAGTTATCATTTTTATATATTAAATATAATTTTTTTGTATTGATGACGATCTGATATGAATATAATTCACTCAGAAGCAAAAATAATGTAATCCCTGCATACATATGTACATTATTTTTGTTACTGAATGTACATTATTTTAACGTAGACAGAAATATGGTCCACACAACTTGTATGGACCATGGTCATCACCATAATGATTGCTATTTGGAAAATTAGTTATTTTTGACTTTAAACTGATCATTTTAACAAAGTTTTGAGTGGGTCACTTTTGATTTTTGGTCATAAAAGTGGATTCAATAAGTTCTCGGAAGTCGGAACGTAATGAGAATTAATGATTATAGAGTTAATACCATAATGGCCTTTGACCTATTTGAGGTAGTATTATTTCGTCATTGACTGTTTCAATTGACCAAAACACGATATCAGCCACTCACTGCTACGGAAGGAAAACAATCCAACCTTGCTGGAAGCCTTCAGATTCGCACATCTGGATGATGGGGTGTCACAGCCTCGCATCAACAGGCAGGCAGTTGGAGGGGTTCTTAGAGATCCGGCAAGGCACTTGGAGCGATGCTTCTTTGCTGCATGGGACGTGGACTACCCGAATAAGTGGAGCCAAAAGCGATCACCTGCGAGCATGCAGTGGCTTGGGACAAGGGCAACCGTGACGTTGAATTCAAACTGATGCACGGTAGTTGGTGGAGTGGATTTATAAGTACTCTCCTTTGGCCGATACAGGGAGATCATCGAGGAAAGCTAAAGCGTGGATGCGAAGAATGGAGAATATCCGTTTGTGTTATTATAGAGAAGTAGAGAACAACATTGGGTGCGAACTCCCTTCCAACAATGGTGAAGTGCGCATGCAAACTAGCGACTTCAGCGACTGTTCCATTTTTTGCAACGACGATTATAGCCAATGAGCTAGCCGTGTTATTATATCGTACGAGTTAGGGATAGAGTAGAGCTTCGGAGTCTCCTTCGGGTACTCTTCCATTTGATAAAAAAAAAACTTCAAAAACATAAATACTATATACAACATATATAAAATATATTTAAACATATTTTAGAACAAAAAAAAAAAAAAAAAAAAAAAACTCTGCGCCACTGGAGTGAATCAGTTTTCTATATTTAAAAACATTCAATTAAATTTATTAAGTAAATATTGAGAACCAACTTGTAAAAAGAAAAAAATTTTTAAATAAAATAATGTTATTCAAGGTGGACCTGCTCAATGGATTGTTATACAGTGGACAATGGTCGCAGCGTTACGTGAACTATGTTGTAAATGATAACTGTAGTAAATTAAAATGATATTCTGTATTTTAGTATTGCTAAAATGAAATTTAGTTCTGTGAAAAATTAACAAAAAATCAGAGCTCATATCAACTTATATAATTAAATGTACTTTAATGTTGTCAAAATGAACTAGTGTGTGTGGGAAAATAAAATTAAAATTTCAGAACATACAATAACATATATTGTCAAATGACGTAAAGTGTAATGAAAAAAAAAAAAATTTATTCATTATTATAATTAACCTAATGTGGATGATAAATGAAATTATTAAAATAAGCACATACAATAATGTATTCGTCACATGTTAATTATATTTGAATTAAAATGATACTTTAATTGCATATGAAACTAGTTTGTGAAAATAAAAATGAAAAACAGATATAAATATTAATAATAATAATGATATCTTTATGGACCACATTACTAGGTTACACAGTAAAAACTTTGCTGGCTCAAATATATAACGGATTAACTGATTAACACGCTGTAAAATTGTTGGGTTACTTAAATTTGGCTGAAATCACCCAACAATTATTGGGCACATGCCATTAAGTATCCATTTAATCTGCCAGAATCATCAAATGATGGAAATTAACTAGCTTAGTTTTGGCAAAAGAGGATGGGCAAATTATGTAGTAGCATGGTGCATCGGAGCAAAAAACGATGTCGTTATTAAAAAGCGCGTCCCTTTTTTAAAAAAATTAAGGTTGATTCGCAAACATATAAACTATAATTCCAGAATCGATGAACTATAACTCCAGATCTACTATGAACAAAATTCCAAATGAAGTGGAATAAATTCAGAATCTATGACTATCAATTCCATTAATCGATGAACTATAATTCCAGATCAATTTGAACTAAAATTCCATAATCTAAACTAAATCCAAAATGAATGAACAACATAATATTTTTGCTGGAATCGAACCTGAATTTTTTTAAGAGGAACGTGCGTTTTTAATAAAACGACGCGTTTTTGCATTGTATGCACCATGGCATGGTGCATACGGCATGCCGCGTAAAACTATTCATTGCAAATTTTTCCGTGCCCAGGGGCGCACAGTGCATTGTGCTTCTTGGCCCTAAACGTTTTTTGTCTTTTCAGGTGTTTGCTGTTAAAAAAAAAATAAAAATCATGTTTCGAAGTGTACAGAATTATATAATAAGAAACACATAATTTTTACAACTGAAAATCCTATGTTCGAATGTACAGAATCATATAATAGAAAACACATTATTTATACCTAAAAACACATAATCTTTTAAAAAGGAAAAAATCCCCTGTTCGAATGTACAGACATTTTATACCTGAAAACACCACAATTTTATAACAAAATACAAAAGGCGTCATTTTGGGAGACGCGTGCGTACATTTACTATGTGCGCCCTAGTGCATGGTATAACGATTGATATATATTGGTGTCAGAGAGCAAAGGAGTATTGTTGAAAGATGGCTATCAAAACATGAAGTTCTTCCACAATTCTGTTCCCCGCAGGAGACAAGTTAACCAAATTCGGCACCCGAAAAATGACGAATTGGAAGAGGATTGGGTTGATAGAGGTAATGATCTGAACAACCTCATTGTTAATTATTTCCAGAAGTTATTTCAGACAAATCAAACAGATATCAATCCTGTCATAATTGTTTAGGACCAAAATTTCCAGTTTTCAGAACAGTATGTTGGTTAGGAAATTTGATTGTAGTGAAGTAAAACAGGCTCTCTTTGGGATATTGTTGGAAAAGAGGTGGTTTAATTTGTGAATGTTTAGAGTCTCCAATATCCTTCCTAACAGATTGATAACTAATAATCTCCGAAGGGAAACGGGTATGTGCATGAAAATTGATATAAGTATTATTTAGTACACAAATAGTGTATCTTAAAAAATAAACATTTAGTATATTGAAAATATACATTTGGTATAATTAAGATTACTTTATGCCATGGTCCAACATTACAAAGTGAATCATGGTTCATGGAATACTGATTAGGCAAATTATATTGTGGACCACTAATATAAGGTACATTATTTGTGTATTGAAGATTCATTATTTAGTACAATGAACCTTCATTACCGAAGAATGTACATTAAGTATATTTAAAAGGTACTTTATTTTAGTGGTACACCTTACAAATAGACTATGGATGGTCTATATATCGTATAATGATAAATTTCTCTCTTCATAATTTTTTTTTGTAAAAAATGTGGGCATGAGCAAAATAATATAGGAAAAGGGTTAAAAATAGGTCCCTGATGATGAACATTACTCAAGAAGTCAATCTTGCCCTTAAATTTTCAAGTTGTGATTAAACCAACATATTATTTTAAAGTATTGGCGTTCAAAAACCAGTTGGTGACTTTTTTCTTTCTTTTTTTTTTTGTGTAAACCATAATGTTGTCCGGATCTTTCTCTGTCCGTTTAACGGTCCAATCCAAGAGATGATTGTAATTACATGTCATTAGGATTTCGGCGAGATTTCGACCATGATTCTAAAAAAAAAAAAAAAAAAAAAAAACACTGTGAAACTGTCGCCGGTGGAGAAGGGACCAATTGGTTCGGTCTTCCTTCTCCTTTGCAGGAAAAGGTAACCAGTTTGATTGCTTTCTCTGGTGACTAGAGAAGGCGACGACCCTTCTCCGGGGATTGGAGAAGGTGACCAAACCAATTCGTCTACATTTTCTTTCGACGGAGAGACAACCAAACGATACCGGGTGACCCGGTGTTTTTTCGAAATATAGTCGAAATCTTGTTGGAGGTTCGTCGAAACCTTAGTGACCTGTAATTATAAGTCACCAGTCGATTTTTAGGCCTCAATACTTTAAAATAATATGTTTAAAGACTTAATTACAACATTTAAAAGTTTAAGACCTAATTAACTTCTTGAATAATATTTCATGAGCCTATTTAATTCTTTTCCAAATAATATATCAAATGTATTCAATTTATGATCATTCTGGACTAAACATAAAATGTACTGAACATTAGCTAGCTTAAACCGGTTACCTAGCCATCCATTTGGTGCGTGGCTCAATATAAATCTTATTATATTTCTTAAATTCATATATTATATATATATATATATATATATATATATATATACACTAGAAAAATACTTAGTGTATCCCATTTTAAACCTCTCAACTGTACTTCCTCTCACATGCTTTTGATGTAGACATTTCTATGGACCCATATAATGAAAATAATCAATACCACTTCAGAGAGTATAAATGAGGGGGTAAAATTTTGATAGTCTATGTAGTAGAACTCCATAGTCATATACACTACTACTTGGTGGCCACCCATTATCTTTCTTCGTCATGGCACCTACTTACGCCGTTATCAATGGTCTAACGCAGAAGGCACAGCAGACAGCTACGATGATTCGTAGCCACCCACCAAATGTATGGAGAACATCAAAATGAATGCTACCAAATACTATGCCCACTCCGACCAGTTCCGCAGTTTCGCAAACGTCGGCGTACTTTCACGGAGCATAAGGCCGTTGAAGATAAGGCCACACCCCGTTGCGTTTGCCACAAACCATAAGCTGTTCCACAGCTTCCAATTTGTCTCTCCTCAGGGCAACCAGACCAACGGTTAAGGTAACGCCTACTTGATAGATTGCTTTACTAAGCTCTTGCTTTTCCAAATTTTGGATTGCGTTTTCGGGTTCCTTGAGCTGACGAGGTTTTGAGTTTATCCAACGTCTGTGGCGATTGCGGGTGATGATGAGTGATAGGATAGAGAAAAACGCCGCCGCCGGAGAAGGGCCGGTGGTTTCTGGGCGTTCTCTGCTGGCGCCATGTCAATAACTTCCATTATTTCAGTATTATTATATGTGAAGTAGTCTGATTGGAATTAATGTTTTTCCAGGAGGCATTATATTGTAGTAGATATATTGGCTTCAATTCGCCATTGGCTTTGCTTTTACCGTCCGAGAAATTAAAAAAAAATATGTTATCACCTTTATTAATAACTAAAGGAAAGAATGCAACCTGAAACCTCATACGAAGTGGTGAATATTATGATGGTGATGGGGCATCCCACCACTTGTCATTTTTATAGCTTGGAAGATATCACATGTATAATGTTGGCTGTGGTGATTTTTAAATCCCCCCCCCCCACTCAACACACCGTCAACCTAGCATGGGGGGCGCTGCCCCCCACTCACCCCCCGGTAAGTAGTACACACTTCACCCCGTAAGTAGACACTTTTATGTATATCTATTTTTTTTTATTACAAAGGAAGGGGGATACCCATACAACCTATGCCTACACTAAGGCTCGAAACTTAGACCTCCCACATAGAGGAGCAATCCGATACCAGTGGACCACAAGCCACCGGTTTTTACGTATATCTATTTGGAAACGAATAAATTACACAATAGGTTAGTTAGTCCAGTTGGTAGAGGCGTGTATTATATTCTAAGAGCATCCACATTGGTTGGTGCGAGAATGTGGGATAATGTAAAGTGATTTAGGAAAGAGAGTGATGGGGGGGAGAGAAAAAATAAAAAGAACAAACAAAAAAAAAAAATTTAAAAAACAAAAAAGTAATCAGACGCGTCAGGCGCGCGCTGGCGCGCCTGACCGCCTCGGGCGCGTGCAGTGCACGCGCCTGGCTTTTGGCCCAAGGCTGTGCGCGAACGCGCACAGCCTTGCTTTTCCTCTTTTCTTTTTTTTTTTTTTTTTTTTTTTTTTTCTGACAATCTCCTACATTTGAGGGATTATTTTTCATTATCTCATGTCCACCACTAGCTTATTATCTCAATAGGAAGAAATAATGCCGATTATCTCAAACAATATCCACAAGTGTGGCATGCTCTTAAAAAGGTCAGGTTGATCCATTAACTTCTTTTATGGTTTTTGACTGTTTCAAGTTCAACAGCTCCTCTCTCTCTCTCTCTCTCTCTCTCTTTCTCTCTTCTATATTATATATTATATATATATATATATTATATATATTATATATATAGTATATCTATACTTATAGTATATATAGATATATATACTTTTTATATTATATGAAATGGTGTAATTTATAACATATTTTTTATTTGATTTTTATTATTAAATATATTATTTTATATTTTTATATTATGAATATTTTTATAAAGTTTTGACGTATTTTATTTTTCACTTATATCCGCCCCCACTGAACAAAATTCTTGGGTCCGCCACTGACCACCGTACCGTCCCCCGAGACTTGAATCCATTACCTCCATTTGAAAAAGTTGATGTCACTTGACGACAAAGTCATTGACATTTTACTGCTAAAATATAATAAACCAAAGTTAGTACTTATGTTAACTTTTAATAATAATAATAATAATAATAATAATAATAATAATATAATAATAATATAAATAATAAATAATATATATAATAATAATAATAATAATAATAATAATAATAATAATAATAATTGGGGTGTGGGGGCCCTTAGGAGAAGAAGAAGAAGATAGCTTTGAGAAAATATTTTTAAAGAAAATATTTTACTTTTAAAAATACTAATGTCTTTCTAAAGTGAGTAGTTGTATTATTTTTATTTTATATAAATAATATAATAATTATGATACTAATAATAGCAACTTTGAAAATAGTATACAAGTTAACAATGTAGTGCAATTGTTTGAGAGCAACCCTCAATTGTGTTCATTAAATAATTGACTTAATAATTACAAAGTTCTAACTACAACTCTTTCGAATTATATGTTGATGTTATTGGGAAGAATTACATGCACCAAGTTGTCTTGCCATCAAATTCTGCATAAACACATCAAATTCTTTGAGACTTGTGGTATCAGCCTCCTGAGCAACTAAAAGTTTAGAAGGGATGAATAAATTTTTATATTAAAAAAAGAAGAAAAATGATAATCATAAGAAGGATAAAATGATAAGTTTATCATGAAATTACAATTCCACCAACATCGAATTGCAATCCTCTCCAACCAAATCATGAAATTGGAATTTTGGTAAAAATGAAATTACAATAAGGAGAATATATACCACATCTCCTACTTGCCTAGGCACTATCCAGGGCAGACATTCAATACGTTTAGGAAAAAAGAAAAAAAAAAAAAAAAAGGTTCAAAACTCATAATATAATAAAGTTTGTAGCTTCATTGAGTCTTTGGGCAAGCAATAACAAGCGGACTAGTTTACACATCTGCACACTCATTCACTCACAGTAAAACCTATAATGGCGATTTTGCTAATTGCCACCAATAAAATTACAGGCAATCTAGATTCCCATACATCCAGATTGCCACAAGGACAACTAGTAGTAATCTACCAAAAGCACCCTAATGAACCCGAAATCATATCATAGGGTTAATGGCAAAATTTGCAGAAATGAAAATAAATAAATAAATAAAAATGAAGCACAAACAAATTACAAGCTCACAACAAGCCTATGACCACAAAAGAATATCAAGCAACCAACCAACCCATTAAAAATAGATAACTGAAAGTGAACAAAGTTAATGGATCTTCTATTCACTCCACCAAACATCAGGAGCAGAAACAGTTAAAAATGCACTGATGCCATCCCTGAGCTGAAAGCTTTAGAACAATTGAAGGGTCATTTTCAGTTTGTTCTGCTTCCACTTTGGTAACTTATAGAAAGCATCCTTTGCCATTCCAAATTTCTCTCTGAACTCCACCGAGGACAAATATGTCTGCTCAAAGTTATAGTAGGAATATTAGTAAAAACATCAAAGATAGCAGCATCCTTAGGAAGCTTTAATAAAGGCATATATACCTCTCGTTTTGTTACATCAATTTCAGTAACAGGATCCTTTGATGTTGTTTTGAGCCGGTCATAAGGGTATATTGGATGTCCATCATCTTTAGCTTCACCCTCTTTTACCTCTTCTTGCATTGCTTCTGGTTTGGGTTTGGGCACCTCTACTCCACTAGAACTAGTAGAGTTCCGCTTAGAATTATCATCGGGACTCGGTTTTGGTGCTTCAACGTTCGCTTCACCAACAAGTAATTTTCAATTGTTTTTCCCACTAAATTAAAGTTTTTTACAAGAAAAGAGGTATGATACCTTTAATAGAGCGTGGTATAATGACTTCCCGGGCTGGAGGATGTTTTTCGAAGGTAGCAGTCAGTGCTGAAATGGCTGCTGACTTGGGAGCCAATTTTGCTGAATCTGGGGTAACAGATTTTGGATAAACCTTTCTTACCAATGGTGGAGGAGTTGAAAGGTTCCTTGCATTTAGGTTCTCAAAATTAGCAGCTAGGGCATTGAATGCAGGAGATCTACCCCTGACTCGAACTCGGTCAGGGCTGGATGACATGCTTCTAGAACGTGATTTGTCTGGTGCAGCAGACCTTCCACCATATGAACCAGTCGTTCTCCTTTTCACTTTCTAGTCATCCAAAAGAAACCAAATCAACACCTTGGTGCATCCAAATCACAAAATCCTACCACCAGGCAACAATCAAATTATCTAGGCAATAAATCAGAATAAAAGCTAACTTTAGAAATTAAAATAAATGGATACATTATCATGTTTCTTTCAGTGATATACTACTCTCATTCCCTAAATTTTATTATCTTAGGGTGTAGTAGAGCAACTTGCAACTAGTAACCTCCAAATTTGGAAGTTACACAATCTGAACTCCTGAAGTGCTGAAAAGCTAATCTCCTCGAATCCTTAAAAGAATCAGTAAATAGGTAACGTTCACATAATACCATTGCATATATGGCATAGAAAATAGATGTGGAAATCATGCAGTCATTGCCAAGCAAACACAGCAAGCCTTGGACTTGCATTATAATAACAAATATTATATAGTGCAATTGATGAAATGAATTGGATAGATTATGTTATCCTTGATTGATTTCAATTTATACAATTAAAATTTATAAACTTAGTTGACAAATAGGTCTAATATTTTTCATCCAGACAACTTAAACAATGCATATGTTCAATGGTTTGTCTCAACATTTTCATGAATATATTATTAATACTATTGAACACCATGAAACTGTTCAATGGTTACTGTATTGAACACCATGAGCTATTCTTATAAATGCATAACCTTAACTCCACAAATTCATAAAATTAACTCCACAAATTAAGTTAAACAAATATCTCAAATGATACACTTCAAACTTAATTATTATATTGTATATATATTTTGGTTTCACTTAAAGATATTCACTTTGACGCTTTCAAAAATATAAAATTAGAATAAATGTGGCAGGCTTTCAAAAAAAAAAATGTGGCGTATGTAGCCTGGTGAGTCATTTACTTCAATTCAATGGAAATAAAAAAATAGTAATTTCATGTTGGCAATCTTTTTATAAGTCGACAATCTATCAAACTAATAACAACATACAAAGAATGTAATAACTTATACCAATGAAATATACAAATTGGGAACATGCACAAAAATTCAGTTCTAAAACAAATTCTTGAGCTTGCGATATATGGTTCTAAAATAAGTCTATAAATACCATATGTAGATAATCTGCCTTAATTAACACCAATTGTTTAATATTGTTGGATCCATTTATATATCATTAATTTAATTTAATTATTTGTTGCTCAATTATTGCAAAATCTTGAGCTACACTTATGTATTGTTATTCAATGCTTTGCAAAAAACTGTGTTTTGGAAACATTGTAGCTCCCTTGTTCTTTAGGAAGATTTTTTTAAAAGGGAAGATTTTGTTATTAATAGTAAAATAACGGCTTGTAATTTTAATCTAAATTATTAATAACCGATTCTTTTACTTTTTTTTATTTGCAAAATCTTCCAATTATTCATAAAATAACGCGTAGAAATAACTTTAGAATTACAGTTTCTTTTCCATTTTTCCTTTTACTGCTAAGCTTATTATTAAGTGTTTGGGCAGAAAGTTAAAACAAATATTTTGTTTTTAATAATAATTTAAAAGCATAGATTATTAATAATCGATTCTTTTCCATACTTTTTTGCAAAATATTTCTTATATTCATTAAATTAAATTAATAGTAAAATAACGCCCTGTAATCTTAATCTAAATCTAAATTATAAATAACCAATTCTTTTCCTTTTTTTTGCAAAATCTTCCTTATATTCATATTCATTAGATTAATAGTAAAATAACGTATAGAAATAATTTTAGAACATTATGAATTCTCTAATTACGGAATCTTTTCCATTTTTCCACTTTTACTACTAACCAACCTTATTATTATTAAGTATTTCGACGGAAAGTTAAAATGGATAATTTTTTTTTTAATAACAGTATTAATTGACTGGAGTAGTGACGAAATAATATTGTTTAATAGGAATATTAATTTTAATATTGTTGTATTGTATTACAAATAGAAATTTTAATGTAGAATTGTAGTACGAATAAAAAAGTATGAAACAATATATTATATTATGAATTGTATTACATATTTTACAATATTACGCAAATCGGACTGGGCAGGAAGTTAAAACGAAGGATTTTGTTTTTTTTAATAGTATAGATTTGGCAATTATACTTACCAAGCAAAAGAGTTTTAATATAAATATATATGGAGTCATACTGAAATGTCAAATTCAAGGTTTCAAATGGTTAGCATACATACAAAGGAACAATATGAGAGAAATTTTCATTTTGATGACTTCCAATCAGTTTGCATTCTACATTATTATAAATTTAATGCTAACACAAGACTAATATTTCAGAAGGCTCAAGTGTCAATTTTTTTTTTTTAAAGGAGAAAAAAGAACAAAATAGAATAATGAAAACAAAATATAAATATGAACAAAATAACAACAAATTATAATAACAATGTTGAATAATCAGAAACCATAGTCCTATTCCTAGGCAAATTATATCGTGCACCAGGGCACACAATGCATTGTGCGCCCTAAGAGTTTATGCATATTATGTACTATGTTAAGATTATGTGTATTATGTTAGGAGTTTATGTGTATTTCTACTATACAATTATGTACATACGAAACAGGGGATTTTTAGGGCACACAATGCATGTGCGCCCTGGTGCACAGTATAACGATTGCTATTCCTAGGAGTGGGCTTAGTCTAATATTTCAAATAATATGAGATCTCCGTATAGTTCAATACACAAAACTACAATCTATTATTATTGATATATTCTCTCTTTATTTGGTTTTTCACATATTCTGCTTCCGCTTAACTGGGTAGGTGGTGAGCTATTCACCACACCTACTTGGCCTTTCAATTCCTCAATTTCAACATGGTTTCAGGCTTTCAGCCTACGTATCCTAAGGCTATTTTTTCTTCTATTTTCCCCAGTGAAGGAGCACAAGTGCCTACTCAATTCCATCACTTCCGGTGGCTGCCTTTGCAAACTAACACCCACCACCATGAAACCCATCTCCAATGACCACCACACGCACAACCATGTGGTGACCAATTTTTCTGAGATCTCCGTCCAATTTTTCCCAGATCCCTCCTCTTCCAGTAATGTTCTAATCTCATTGCCTACACCGCTGTAGCCGGCATCATGTGCCGCCACTGGCACCACATGCTGGTGTGTGTGACTACTGGCAATAACTTTTTATGATGAAAATTTCCAAATCCTTGTGTTTCCATTCGTAAGTCTTTTATGGTGAAATTTGAAGGCTTTTTGCATCTGTTGACAAGTTTCTTTCCTAAGGGTTTCCAGTTTTTGGTATTGCTGAGATTGTTTCCGTATTTCCAGTGTGCCATTTTTATTCCCGGAGGGTGTTCAATTTTGACATTAGTATATTTTACTTCCAAAGGCCGTTTAGTATTTATCAAGTTTCAAGAATGGGAGAGTGTTCCCATCAACCAATTGATGTTCTATTTTATCCCTTCATCCCTTTGGGCTTCTCTTCATTGCTATGGACTCTATCGCTATTGATCATATGTATCCCTTTGCTGCTTCTACTCTATTTCACCTCTACCGCTCTTGGTGAAAGCTTTTTGACATTTGTCCGAGAGTGTTTGTGTTCCCATTTTATTTTGAGGCTGGCTCTGGCCTTAGCGCTTTCATCTTCATTCCCAAGGGTCGTGTAAATAGCTCTGTCTTTTGAAGCCATTAGGCACTATTATCCTCTAGCCACGCCTAATCTTCTTTAGTAATTTTGAGTTAGGTGAAGTGTTCGTCTTAATTTAAGTTTGGAACTTCTAGATGTTCCAGCTTGTGGGAGAGTGTTGATTAACAAGAGGCCATAGTCTTATTCATAGTATTCCTATTCCCAGTAGGAGTGGCCTTAACCTAATGTTTCTATAAATATAGGATCTCTATAGTTCAATACACAGAAATACGATATAGCATTATGATATATTCTCTTTCTTTAATTTTCCACATATTTTTCTTCTGCCTAACTGGTGGGTCGTGGCTATTCACCACCCATCAGCCTTTCCAATTCCTCAATTTCGAAAAACACAACTAGAAACTCTACTAGCTAGACAACTAACCAATAATAAAAAGAAATATATACAAATGACAGAATGTACAGAACATACGAGAGGATATATATGAGGTCAGGAATGATATGAGAATCGTACATACACACATATAAAGAGAGAGAGAGAGAGAGAGAGAGAGTACATACTTCCACTGCTGGGGTGCCCCCACTTTTCAGTATAGTAAGTTTCCTTTGGAATGAGTTTCCGTGCATCTACAATCAATATCTCTTAGCAAAGAAATTGACTAAAGGAATCAAGTCAAAATAAAACAAGATCACTTACAGAGTCAAAATAAAACAAGATCACTTACAGCAGATTTTTCAGAGTCCCAGGTGAAAAAACGAGTGAAGAAAGGAGGTTCACTCCCTTCCATAACAATGTATATTGGAGCCTGGCGAGATAACTTCTCCAGAAGGAAATCATGCTCGAGGAATTTCTGTCAAATTTGATAGTAACAAACATTGTTGTGATCAACAAACACATTCCAACAGCAAATAATTAGCATATGGCCTAACTAGCTGCATAAGCTTTTCAGATTACAATAATTGTACTATGAGCATCACTGCATGCAATATGAAAATTGGTGTTACATGATGATTATAAATTCAACACAAACTTTTTGTAATTTGAATACCAGCATGTATGTATGTAGGTATACATGTATGTACAGACACACTCACCATTACATATGGTATATGAATTGTATTCCAACAAATGACATCATAAAATCATAAATTCATTTAGTCCATCCAGATTATTAGGTCCAAAGTACATTCACCAAGACTCAATACCCAGATGCCATATGCTGGAAAATGGATAACAACAAAGTAAAAGTAAACAATTTCTCCTATAGCAAGTCGAATAGGTACAAAATCTACTTGCATCATATTGTTTTTCCATTACCTGTTTCTCTTCTATCTATATTACTAAAATCTATTTGGGAGGCGGCTTTGTCACATCCTGGTTGGAGGCAGGCCGCAGTTGACGAAATGGAAGCTCTTCATTCATCAGGGACATTGGAATTTGTCCCCTTGCCTCCTAGTAAAATGGTTGTTGGTCATTGATGGGTGCATAATGTAAGGTTGGCCTTTATAGAAAGGTGGACAGACTTAAAACTTGCCATGTGGTAAAGTGGTATACACAAGTATTTGGTATTTTACTAAATCGATACATTTTATCCCATGGCCAAAACTGCCTCTATGCATCTTTCTTTTTATGGCTACCATCTGCCAATGGCTCTTGTATCAATTGGATATCAAGAATGCATTTCTACATAGAGATCTTGGAAAACTAAGAAACAAGATGTTGCACACTCAAGTACAGTCTAAATATCAAACAGTGGCACTTGGACCATGTGAACTGATTTCTGTAAAACATCTCCTTTCAGAATTTAATTTTTACAAGCTTGGACCTATGAAGTTAGTGTGTGATAATTAAGCAACATTGCACATTGCATCAAATCCAATTTATGATAAAAGGACAACATATTGAAGTTGATAGCCAACTGGAAAAGGGCACTTCTGGAGACATTTACTTCATTTGTTGATTTGAATTATCAAATAGTAGATGTCTTCACTAAACCACCAAGAGAGCCCAAGGTTGAGTATATTTATAACAAGCTAGGAGGGGGATAAGTGTTGAATGTATTCAGTTTCATTTAAAAACACACTGTACCACTCCCTTTAGTATCCCTAATGCACATTAACTTAGCAGGCAATGCATTTAAAGTAATGTTCCTGTAGTTGCCTGTATGTAGTGTGGATGATTGTAAACTTTATGTATCAATATATCAATAACAATAACTACATAGGAATGACCCGAAGCTTTCAAAAGTCCATGTATCCTAAGTTAATTGACAGCATCCTACATGAATACTGTACCCACACACACTTTATGCTCTGTTGATATGGGAACTCCAGTGCCAAGTCTTGTAAGTTGTAACATAACCTAATTCTGTAAATCATTTAAGACCAGAAAACTGCATGCACCTAACTATGGACACATTTCCCACCACTTACAACAAAGTATTAAAGGTTTGTTTGTATCCCAAAGGTCAGAACTCAACAGAGCCAAGATGTTCAGATTTTCAAGTTCAAAACCTCATATTAACAACCAAGTTACAGAAAGACATCAAGACATAATTTACTTTTTAGTTTGCTAAGCAATTGTTACTCAATTTTTAAAGAAACTATCCACATTCTACTTCATATTGTTGGAATTAATCCCCCCTTGCAAAGGTATAAGAATTGCAGTAAGCAAAATTTACATACATCGTATTCCATGCCTAAAAATTAAGGATCAAAGATGAGTCAAATACATACCTCCCAATAGCTAAAGCTTGCATTTTAGTCTTGTATTCAACCTGCTGCCCAACCCAGATATAAATGTCTGAAAGACAATCAAGGATGAATATGTCTTCAGTCATAAGATCATCCTGATTGAAGTTGTAAATTTCATTCACCTGCAACACAAAGCATCATTGGAAGTCTTACAGGATAATTCATCCATGGCCTTATTAAGGCCCATATGTTAACACTCTTACACTCCCCCTCAAGTGGATTACCGGGCCATTTTGAATCTAGCCGGTTGACCACTTGAAATTGGAAGCTTTGGATGCCACCAAAGTGATATACCTAAGATTGGATCAAGGTCACTCAACTGGGCTATAGTGCACATGCGCCAAACCACACTAAAAGATTGAATCCAATCAATAGCTAGTCTAACCCATGGCCTTATAAACCCATATGTTCTCTCTTATATTTTCAATGTGGGACTCTTAGCATTAGGTATAGACAGTAGAAGTATTTAGCTCAAAATTTATTAAATAGAAGATAAAAAAGTGGCGTAGTGGCAATTTAAAGTTCAGGATCAAACTGCAAAACTGCAATCCCGTAATAGAGTTATAACAGGAAAAGTAAGAGAGACACACCTTCAGATCTCCTGAAGATAATTCAGCAATCAACAAATGGATGAAAAAAATTGCAGTTAGTGCATTCGAAATAAGCACAATTTAGAGAATGAAGATTCATATTTAACATGAACTGACCAACCCTGAGGTCCATCACAAAGTGTGGGATAGGGGGTTAAATAAGCTCTTACCCTTTGAGAAGGTGCACAAGAACAGATGAGGATCACTTTCAGCATCCCTTCCAGTTTTCTGGCTAGAGTATTCAGATTTTCCACCCAATATATCCCAAAATAATTCAGATTCTGCACCTTCTTTCTGCAGCTTAGACTGCAAGTCAGGCTGCAAACAGTACATGACAAATTAGATAAAAATACAAATTAAGTGTTACTACAATATGACTGTGGTCCATCTCATCTGAAAATCTTAGGCCATAAAGAAATTTTATCATTTATTTTTCAACATGATCCTAGTGCAGATAGGATTTCTTCTTCTTTTTGGAGTGGATCAAGTACATGGAATTATGGAAACATTTTAGGATTGGTGACAAGTGAGGTTTGAATCCAACACTTGCATTCTAAATACAATATTGAACATTAGGGGCCCACTTAATCTAAAATGAAGTGGAACTACACAAGTCAATTATGGATTCCATTAGTCCGTAGACGTTAACTAAAATGAGGATCACAAGTTAAATTAGCCACTCATTCTGATTTCAGTAAAAAATCAAAGATTATAATACTTAAGTCTAAAACATCAAAGTAAAAATTACCTTTATAAGATCCAATTGCCTCTCAACAAGTTCCTGGTCCTCAGAGCTTGTGAGATTTCCAGACCAAGAAAAGATAGAGGAGCCATTGTGTAGTATGTAACAGTAGGAGGAATTCAAGGATGATGCAACCTGATTTTAGTAGTAGCATGTTTTCCAGCCATAGAATATCATAAGTGAAAATTGCAGAACATATATCCTTTAGATAAATGTGCAGTTATAAAGCATGATAGCACAAAACAACTTTAGAATTGATAATCATTGGGAAGATAATATTTTGAAATAACAATTATCATCCTTCTCGTCCATTTATTGTCTAGGACTCTAGGTCATGAGTTCAAGCCCAGAAACCTATCTGAAAGAAATTAGAGTAAGGTTCCTTTCATTTTCTTCTTTGCTCCTAAGGGGGCTTTTAATCATAATTAATGTAACATTTAGGTAGTTCCATCTTCCTATGACACAAAAGAGTGAAGCAGAAAGCCTGTTACTTCGATATGCAATGAATTTCAGTCAAAACCTCTCAACTAGTCAATATCAATATTTAGTTACATTGAGGTTCGATTTCTGGAATTGCCAAAAAGCAGCAGCTCTGCAGATAGAGAAGCTGACTAACAGTAACCACTAATGGATGATACAGATTCTGGTTTAATTATCCAGGTTTTCTGCATTTATCATGAACTATATAGACTATGCGTGCGGCTACTGGCACACAACAAACATCCAGAATTTTGTGATCATGTAATATAACAAGCTATTGCGTTGCTCTAGAATAGCTCTGCCAAAGTTAATTTAGAAATGAATACTATAAAATGGAACTTGTGGAAATAAAACATACCGGTTCAACTTGTATGGCTTGCATGTTATCAGGTCCACTGCCCTGTACTCGAAACAACGCAATTCCATCCTCATTATACGTATCATCAGGAAGTTCATTTTCGGCCAGGAATTTCTTGTATGCTTCACTCAATCCACCCTGGAGAGAGAACATGAAAAAAGTTAACCCACCAATTTTACTAGTGTTTAACTTAATGGGGAGTCTCCATACATAGCACTTTTAGTAGTTTTCGAACCTTGAAAACAATAAAACTCTGGAAGATTGCAAAGAACTGGATTGGTTCATATCCTTCGTAGAAGCGAGCCTATGTATCACACATATCAGCACAAGCACCATAATCCACAAATCAACAGTTACAACTTAATCTCATTAGGTAGACTAATTTACCTGAGTAGCTGAGAACTTCAGGGACTCAACCATTTTACTTGCTTGTAAGGTTGCTGAGACTTGATCATCCTATACATTGAATTATTTAATTGCTAAGTCAATAATGCTCATTGTCATCACACAACAAGAGTTTGTCCCCAATCTCAAACTACTGAAATAAATAGGAGGAGAGGAGGCTAAAAGAGAGACAATGAAGTTTATATCAACAGAAAAATTACTTAGTCATGAGTTTTTCCAACTTCCAAGTCCAGCCAAAAATGCCATAAGTAATGATTACATCATCCCTCATCTGTTTTCTTTGTGATGTACATTGTTCTATTATTTCAAATGCGCAAATGGATTGAAATTGTGATGTTTACAAAGGGAGAGGGAGAAGATGCAGCATATAGAGAACAGGTAATCAGTAGGATCTAAGGCGGAAACAGGAAAGGGGTGGAAAAGGTTAGTAATGTTACAAGCTGGGAGGAAGGCAAATGTGGGTATGAATCTTTTTTTATTTAAAACAAATTATAATGACATTAATTACATTGAACTCCATTGCAAGAGCTTTATATCTGTTTAAAAATGGGAAGAAGCTTAAGCTGGGAGGATAAGTTTTCCCATTTATATAGATAATAACAATATACACACACAGATCTTCATGCCTTCATATATGAATTCTTCATCTATGATATATACAGGTTTGAAAGGGAAGGAAAAGAGTACTGAAGCAACTACCTCAACACTTTGCTTTCCAAACCATGTGCCAATAAGATATTCCTCTTTATCTTCACCCATATAAGAATATTGAAATATATAACAGTCTCCACTGTAGAACTTTGATTGGTTAGATGCTTCAAGAAGCATTTTCTGCTGAGCATTCACACGCCAAACCTGCATTCCAGAAGCAATGTATCAAATACAACATACTGGACACCATCTAGTTTAGCAACAAAATACATTATAAAATTCCAGGAATGATCCATCTTTTCCTACCCTCCTTACACGCATCATTGCTTCAACCTATAGCATCATTTCAAGGTAAAATTCTCCTACAGAGTATAGATATTCATGCAACATTTCCCTTTTTAAAAAAAAAAAAAACAAAGATTAAGATCATTAGCTATGCAGAACCTGCAAATTTCCTGTGCAATCTATATAAGGTTGAGGTTCTTCCTTGGGAGGAGCCGCTTTCATTAGACCCTTCACGTTAACCCCTTGACGCTTTAAAAGTGCTAGGAAGCATCAAGAAAAAGGAAAATTATAAGCATTAGTAAAATGAACTGAGTTCTGGGGAGGGGGGGGGAGTGGTGGGGGGTGGGTGTTCAACTGGAAAAAAATTGTTGTATATACATTTATATAAGGAATATCTCAAATTGAATAAGTGATAAGTGACTGAAATGGAAACCTAGTTAAACTATATGGATTAAGAAAAAATCATGCAATTGAAATTTGAAAAGGTGTCAGATGTATACAAGTTACAAACATAATAGTAAGAGCACAAAACCATAGAAAATGACTGACCAGCAACCTTGCCTCTACCATCCTCTGATACAGCCACATCAGTTGAGCGGGCCAAGAGTCAAACTTCGAGCGAAACATCACTGTTTCAAATCCTTCTATCACACGAACTACATGACACTTTGTTCTATCAAGGCCAATTAATAATTCCTACAAAGTGAAATTAACAAAGGTGCAATAAGGACACAATTACAGATCACAAAATAAATAATTTAAACTGAATAAAGAATAGATTATTACATCTGCAGCTCCACTTGCAGTTTTCCTTTCATCAAGAGAAGTATTCCTTCCCATCCACACACAGACTTCAATTCCAGCATCAAGAATGTAGCATTTATTTGTATCCAGCCAACTCCTTTGTCAATGAATCAGGCCTCAATTGGTACTGCCTGCCCTTTATCAACTCTGAAGTTGTCAAGGACAATGGTCAGAATTTAAATGCAGTGCACTAACATGACCAACAAATGAATAAATGTATACTAAAAGTGGCACGCTATACATACACATAGAGTATAGAAGTCTGGTGAAAAGGGACATTATACATACAAGAAAAAAATGTATTGAATTTTTTAATAGGGAACTGAGAGGATGATAAAACCGGTTGAAAATGTTGATCATCAATCTCAGTAGTCAATAACTTTCTGCATTAGAATCCATATATACATTATTCTATAGCTAGATATTAGTTTTAGTGAAAAAAATGACTGCAACTACATTATATTTACGGTTGATTTTATATGACCTCAGAGGTGCTACAAATTTGAATTTTTTTAGTCCTGTCATTTTGTCATATAATGCACTTCATAACATTTAGAACAATGTATATCTTTAACAAATTGAATTTTTGTTTTAAATTTAATTACAATTAGTAATAACTTTAATATTTAAATGCCAATATTATGACGGTATTTATTTAGTCTGAAAAAACATATCAAACATAGAATACCATTACGTCTTTTAAATATACGATATCCATTTTTTGGAGAAATAATTCGTGTCCAAACATATTTTCCAAAACTGAAGATACCATTTTTTGTTCAAAAATATACAAATTTGAAGATGCTCAAAAATCTTTTACAATCAATTGTATTATGACTATATTAGCAACAAGTGTGTAAACACTAAACAGTCCAAGTGAAACTTAAGATGTCTTGTTGGGATTCAAAAAAATTTAAATAAATTGTAAGAGAGCTATTAGGAATGTTATTTAACGTTAATAAAAAAACATTAATTAATAGGAATAACAAACTTGGAGAGGCTCAAGAATCTTTTATAAGCAATTGTACTAGTAGCATTAAAATGATAATTATATTGAAATTAAAAAATAATAAGTAATAGAAAAAATTTATTTGTAAAATTCAAAAAGTATTTTTTTATAGTAATAGAGTTCCAAAAAGTGATTAATATAGTTATTTAGAGTTTAATAAATAAGCTCTGATAGAAATTTTTTCAATTTACTTTAGTTCTGAAATTAGTAGAAAACTAGAAATTGTATTTTTTTTTTCTTTTGTAATTATAGCTATATCTTGATTAATAAGATTTGATAGAGTATTTTTTGCATCTATTTTAGTTTCGGAATGAGTAGGACATGTTATTTGAAGACATAAAATTTGCATACACATTTTTTAACGAATTTATGACGTGGTTTTTTATCTTTTTAATTTTAATAAAAATAAATAAATAAATAAATAAAAGATCACAACTTTTCAAAAAAAAATAAAAAATCACAAGAGTCAAAGACTTAACTGAATTATTAATGGTGTAGGGACATGTGTCCAAAAAAATTATTTGCAATCAAAAAAACATAATATACAAATAATTTGGATGGAAAAAGAGCATAACACTTAGATACATTGTAACTTGTAAGAGAGCTATTTTGAATGTTATTTAACTATAACCAAAATCATTAATTAAGATTCCAAAAATAAGTATTAGCTTATATGCCAATTATTTGGCTAGTAAGAACATAGATATACCTTCTTTATCACAATAGTGCCCCTGATGTTCAGACTCGTGATTTTGTATATAACAATATATGCGTTTGTGTAGAATAATTTTCAACTTTAGTCCATGACTTTATGGGTATTTCACTTTTGATGTCCAACTTTACCCGATATCAATTTGGACAAATTTGGTCCCCCAACTTATTGAAAATAGGACAACAATGATCCTTTCTTAAGGTTCCTTTATTAACCCCATAGTTAAGACCATTTTTGGACAATTCCTAGCTGTTGGGAGATTAATCCTAGAATTAAATTAAAATTGGATAACAATGGTAACAAAATTTGAAGGTTGGGAAAAATGATGCCTATTGAAAAATTGACAAAAATAGTCCATTTGTTAATAGAATCCTAATGAAGAACACTTCTGTCCAATTATCAATAGTCCTTAGACCAAATGTGTCCACAACTTGTCCCACTTTAATTGTAACAATTAATATTGTAGAATCCAATTCAGTATTCACTAAATTTTGACTTATGTTTCGACAATTCTATGGTTAACTTTTGAAAATATAAATTAGACAAACTACACATTAAGTAATACTCCAACTATCCCATTTTACGTGTCATTACTCGAATAACAAGGCTTGTCTAAAATTGTTTGCAATTCAATTTTTCATAATATTTAACTTAGTATTAGTGAATAAAATTTATATTTTTAGAAACAACATTAAAAATTCTATTAAACACACACACAAAAAATAATAATAATAATAATAATAATAATAATAATAATAATCAAATTTAAAAATTATTTAAAATGTTAAAGAAAATATGCTAAGAAAGAATAGGTTTAAACAATGAATAGTAAATAGTAATATAGTATATAGGACAGAAAATGGGAAAAATACTTGGTTCAAGAAGTATAGCTCAAAATTCTAAAGAAAACAAAATATTGGTCAAAGTTAGATCGTGTGGAACCTCACAAGCCAAATTAGACAACCTTTTTTAGACAAAGGGATTAGATGGGTACTACAACTAGAATATCACTATAGTTGGGAGATTAAAACCTAAATTAGTTAATAGATATTTTATATAGATTTGCAAGGACCTGATCCACACTCTATAAAGTTATTAACTTTTGTGCGTCTCTCTAGTATTATTATATTATTATTATATTATAATAATTTATAATAATAATAATAATAAATACATTAATAAATTCCTTTGGTAGGCTAATTGGAAAAATATATGTGATTGATGTAGATTTTGTTGCAAAACTAAGAGAACAAAACTATAAGCCAGTTCTTATGATCAATTACATTTCATCCATTACAATGATCAATTACATTTCATCTAAAACTGAAAACTGGATGCCCCTGAACCAAACTGAACATTCAAGGCCAGATCCAATCACATACATGCATAAATACGTACATATAAATACACACACACACACACGTGTGTGTGTGTGTGTATCTCACACTTTGCCAGTTGCGATTCACAGAACCAGAACTAACATGATGATCATGTGACCCTTCTGAACCTGAACCTTTTAGTTTGTACCCCCTCTCCCCCCATAAACTGCGGTCAACTATACTGCTACCACTACTCCTAAACTGTGTGACGGTATTTTACACAAGCAATAGAACTGTGATTAGATTAAAGAAACCATCAACACAAAAACAAATGAATATGGAGGCAGTGTTTAGATGCTCTACTGATAACTACTAAAAATCAATCTAATACATTACCTATATAATTTGGTGGAAAGAACATCTAGACTTTTAGTCTCATCAATAGCTGTTTTCCTTGGAAGTGGAGCAAACCCACCAAACAACCCCCAGAATTCTCCAGTATCAGCATCAGCCATCAGTTTGCCATCCTCTACATTATCCAAGAAAATAGAAGTTGTAACAAATTAGCCACTTATGTATCATCAATTCATCATTCCAGGTTTTCAATTTATTATCAACTTACCAATTGCAGCCACCTCACATTTGCCACATGGTAAGTATCTTTAATATACTGAACAACTTCAAGTGCTTTAGCCCTCTCTTGAATAGATGAATTGGCTCCATTAAATTGGAAGATTTTAGACTTGGTATCAAGAATAAAGATGTCATTCATGATTGAGTGAGGAACGGGCAAAAGGAACCTGGTACAATAATACAGAAAATGTAATTACATGTATATAACATAATTCCTATGTTATCATCTGAAAGACAACAGCTTGCCTCTTTCACATGGACAACATGTTTTCCTTTGCATATATAGAGAGAGTCTTGTGCTCTTTAACTCAGCATGCTTGAACCCTGATGCCACTCCACCTTCTTGGGGAATTATACATGGCTTGAAATAAGAAAGGAACTTCTCAGTTTCATGGCCTTGTACTTCACGATATTGTACAGCACGTCCTCCAAGGGCTGCATCTAACTCAACTGTTTTAATGGCTGCAGCACCAGCTTCATCCTTCATAGAAAATTCAACAGTGCTTCAATCATGAAGAAATTATCATAAAGGGGCTATTATGGTTAAATCTTGTTCAATCAAAAAGCTTACCTGACTTGTATCTTTACCAAGCCAATAATGAATATCATGTCGTAAGGCACCACTTTTTAAGGCAATGGTCTGGCATAAAAGCAGAATAATGAGCTGGTATAAATTGGTGAAACCACACCGCGCGTGCGCGCACACGACACACACAAAGAGCAGATCTAAAGAAGCAGGAATTTGGAGAATTTTGCAACAGCTGCTGGTGGCTTTGGATGTTAAGTTCTGCTAATATTTCATATTGTTTTAAAAAAATTAATATTAACTGTAGTAAAATGTAAGTGGGTGTTTTGTGTTCTGCAAAACCGAGACAGATGCAGATTAGGAAACCTATATGATGCAGGAGTATTCATATTGATAAGTTGTCTGAAAAGTAAAGATTAACTTCTAATGTCACAAGCACAGAAGCACTATGCTATAAATTTAACTTCAAAAAGGGATATTTAATGGAACAAGCCAAGGAAAGACATCATTTAATATTACTTTACACTGGGGTTTAGTTAAAGGCCCCAACACTATCCCAGAACCAAATAAAGAAGATACTAGTGTATTTGTTGGCTATACTAAATCCCTTTCAGAAGCATGTACCAAATCAGCCTTGATGCCTAAGCTTTTTGGCAGCTAATAACCAATTAAAACTAAGCTAGAAAACAAGCAAGAAAACCCTCCACTTAATGATTCAAGCATCAAGGTATGCAGCAGAAACTATATGGTACGCCGCATACGTGATATGTCAGAAACATACAAAACAGGCAGGACAAATCTAAGGATCCAATAGAAAACCCTCCATGTTTATGGCATATGATGCATCAAGAAATAAATGACTGGCAATGGGAAATTATGTTAGATGTACTAAATTTATAAAGAGAAATTAATGCATAATCAAAGATAAGATAAATACCTTCAGAACAACATAAGAGTCTCCTGTGAAAAATTTTCCGTAATGTGATTTTGAAATAGGGACAGACGAAAATTTTCAATGCGCCATATCTCAATCCCACTATAAATGTTGAAGGAGAAACAAATTTGACTTATCCCTGGAAAGACGTAAATTGAAAAATATACAATATGCACCTGAAATTACATATATAGATCTAAGATGATGAGAATTGAAAACCAATTCTCCCAATTGAATGTTCCATAGTCACACTTTAAAGTTAGTGCTGCACTGCTCCACCTAATTACTCTCCCCCTTTCCTCTCTCCCCCTCATGCCATAGGCAGCAGACCAAGCCGTAGGGATCAGAAAAAAATAATAATCAAATAGCACGTAAATTGAACACTCCTAAGCCAAATGTTCTACATGGTTACAGAATCTGTAAAAAAAAAAAAAAAAAAGAAAAAAAAAAAAAAAGGAGGGATACGCTTTCCTGGCCTGGCCGCCCCTTGGGAAAGCTGGATCCAAATCTCTCATTGAGAACAGACAATAGTAGTATTGCAGTGTCTCCAATTTCTTTCTCTACTTTTATCAACGAGATGATGAAGGAGTATCCAATGATGGAATGTGTTGCTTTCACCGGTTTTGTAAATTGAGTTTCCTGAAAAGTAGCAAGATAATTGAGAAATCACCAGATGAAGCAATCAAATAAATTTTAAGAGATGGAGCCACTTGTGCTTTAAATCTTACTAACCACTTTATGTATTACAGAACTACAAAAGTTTCCATGATTACCAATTCTATCATTTCATTCCCATATTGCTTC
>VALG01002210.1:0-25128 GCA_009835305.1 Ipomoea purpurea
AGGCACGTCCTCAGTGGCGCGTCCGGGCACGCGACCGCACATGTACTGCTTATACTTCCAAAGTGCAAAACAGATTCATGATGGTCTACGACTTACCTTCTGCCGACACACTCACGGCTCAACGCTGCCGATCTATGACCCAGTACTCTTGGCTGATTAAAGGATGTCATCTATAAGGTCTGGTAAATACTTCGGTTCAGTCACAACGCACTATCAGCAGTCAATAAAAAAAAAACGCACGTTCAATTATTCTGACAGTGGGCTCCAACCTACCGTTATAGAGACAGGATTATAAGTAGCTGCAAAAAAGAAAAAAAACAGCACATGCTACCTCAAAAAGAGGGAGAAGAACAACCGTGTACCTCCCAAGACGGCAACTGGGGGCGGGACAAAGGTGCAGACGGGTAGAACGAAAGGGATTTCCTCCGCCGCTCACTTAGCTTCACTCCGGTCCGGGCCTCCGAAACATCCTCATCTGAAATCCAAACAAATGAGAAACGAGATTGTCAAAGTTCTGAAGCTTTTCAGAATATCAATCAAACGAGAGAGGCGAACCTGAGAAGGGGTTTGCAGGGGGGAGCATTACGCCACCCGTAGATGAACGGTGGCAGAGGCCACCAGAGAGCTTGCTGGAACTGCGGCGAAAGAGAGCGCCAGCTGTGCGGCGCAGACGAAGAGACACACTTTACACGCAAAATCGTAGGGTCAATCGAATTTAAATCGTACTATACTTACGGACAGCAACATAACTATTAGGGAAAAATAAATAAGAAATAACCAGATATGAGATTGAGATAATTGTCCACCGTCGTTATTAACTTAATCAACACAATTATTGATGAATCCTACCGAAATAGGGCAGGCTATTGGGACACAGAAGTAAACTTTAGACAAATGATTAGGCAAATCGAAGTTGATTCTAATAAATTGATAGTCACTATAAACCCTACAAACATAGAATGAGAGCTTTAACTCTTTTCATATAAATACAACACAAGTAGAAATTATCTGAAGGAACATCTATGTCTCAACGGAGGACCGATGGAGACTCCCCTTGAGAGTTTGACGGAGCGGACAACTCTCCTCCTAGGCATCCTCTTTAAAAAACTAGTGTATTAATATTAGTCCTATATTATAAAAAATATACAAGAAAATGTCCGAAGAGCTTTGACATGAGTAGAACTAGACATATATTCTCGTATAGTTACTACGATGCGAGTGTCCAAAAAAAATCAAATAATTAAAAATAATTCCACGATCACTTATCCATAATGATCGCGGAAAGATTGAGAAAATTGCAAAGTCGTGATGTTGCCAATATAAGCTGCCATGCCCATGGACAATGAGTGAAATATTACTTTCTTACTAATAAGTAAAATTTGCGGAAGAGGTGTATTTTTGTTATATATTCGTCCAGGATAAAATTTAAAAATACCAAATAGGTTTTTTTTAATAAAGACTAAAGGTCCTCGTACACACGCAGTAGTAAATTTATCTTTGGGTTTTATTAACGAGGAGGTTCATTGTAGCTCTGCACTATAATATGTATAAGATCTTAAGAAAAAGCAAATTTATGCCAGCGTTTATAAAAGTCAGAATCATCAAGTATTTCTATTACCTGTTGTATATTTTTGATTGGTTGGCTGTGAACATATGAAATTCATTTTGACAGATTTTGAACACTTCAATATGCTGGAGAGCAGTATATGTGTATAGGGTTTTCACTAATTGATTAGGCAGGTTCGTGTATGATTTTTATAGTAATCGACTTGTGGAGACCAGAGTAGTCCTCCACCTTGTTGTTTTTTACATCATTAAAAAAAGTAGATGTTTTAAGATTCCCATTCGTATTTGTAGAGACGGTCGTATTTGAATAACTAATATAATGTATTCTAATATGATTTTTGTTACTCAAAGGATATGCATGATGGTCTTTTAGAACTATTGCATACAATAGGGAGAACAATGAAAATTACTAGAAAATAGGCCCTCATACTTTTTGTCCATGTTTCTTTTTTTTTGCCTGTGGTAGATTCCCATCGTCGCTTAAGTGGGAGATCTTATCTATGCCAATCATGGGTTAGCATTCTATTGCGAGCAAGAGAGAGTTTTTGAAGCATCCTGGGGTTTGTTTTCCCTATTGCGTTGAGTGCTATTGTGATCTTTTTTTTGTTCCAGTTATTAACATCTGAGTTCTTTAATAGCAATGTTCTGTTTTTTCCGAACCATCGCTAATAGATTGCCTGTATTAACATATTGCAATGAGGATACTGCAATATGGACCTTATTGCTTGGGCAGCGTGTTTTATTGGTCCTTACCTGGCGTATTCTGTTTTAGTGTTATGACGCATCCTCATCCCAATGACAAACTAACCGGCTTTTAATGGTGACTTTAACTTGTTAGTGTGGTGCCAATAGATAGCTATTATGTTATAGTATTGAGTTATTAATTATATTTTGATTTATTATTAATTTGTTCTGTTGTTTTTTGATAGTTGATAACTTTTATATAAGAGAAGAACATCAGTCAAGTTTTTCGCAGGTGATTTTGCATATATTTCTAGACGTCGCGTTTGAAAATTGTACGGTTTGATGTTCAGACATCCATTGACTTTTCAACTCGCCATGATTGACGTTACTATATAGGCCTTCTTGCAGGAGAAGTTTTGAAGTTTGCTGCCGTATAATATTCTCGTCATTTATCCTTGAGACATCCGTAAGAAGTCCTGGTAAATGAATGGTGCCGGATTTGGGAATGCACTAAAGAATTGCCACCTGTGTGAGTCTATTCGGGCGAACGCTCTTGTCAGGGTAGCGGATTCCTTGTATAGCACTGAAGGATTCCATGTGATCTATGTAATGCTGCCGCGGTTATACTCTTTTGATCAAGCTATGCGTGCTTGTGCGTATTTTCGAAGATACACGGTAAGCAACCATATGTCGATTTAACTTAAATAGCTTCTTATTACACATTATTGGATGTGAAACAGATTCATAGGCTGCACATCTATGAAGGAGATTTATGATCGCTACTCACACTCACGTAGTCCGGAGTGCTCTCGTTTGTCCTGTGGGGCGGTATAATAATCCACTCACCGTTTTTTCTTTCTCCCGGTTGATTAGAGATTTCCACTCAACACTCACGCAAATCTTACGAGTAGGACGTTCGGCTTTCGTCATATGAATGCCCACTCGAGGCATAAACTCAGGGACCAAGTATTCCTTATCATCGTAAGGTTTCGGTATGCGGGACAAGTAACTGATCTCTTGTTACTAGTTATTTTCACCGGTTTTGACGTTGGTTGACTGTGGATTTTGTGGTTTTAAGCACGTACTGGAACTTTTCAGTCTGTACTCGTCAAATGTTCCAATTTGTTCTCGCCTGTTTTCAAACACTGGCAGTATGTCCTCTCATGTTTGGGTGCCACCGGTTTTTGCTTCTGTGGCTAGTCAAGTAGTCTTCTCAACTCTAACCTTTTTATGGAGAGTCTCCTGTCAAGCTGTACTTAAACTTTCTCACCCTCGATATTACTATTGTATTGAGTTGATTTTTTGAAGCGTAAGGGTGCAGGCACGTACATCAGCTTTACAAGCTAAACTCCATCGGGATTACTCTATATTACTGGTATCACACGGTGCTGTTACCAACTTTAGATTGTGCGTTAACTGAATCAACATCCTATCGATACGTCTCTTATCTCGTTCTTGCAAAGCAGACTTCGAGAGAGGATCGAGTGATCATCCCCAGGCGATAGAAACAAAGGTACCGAGAAATGGCTGAAGGATCATACATTTACCATATTGGTGGCGAATGTCAACGCAGTTATGCTGAAGTAGATTGTGATCACGTATAGGGTCCCATGTCACGGAAACGACGTGATTATCAAATTGTAGTTGTTGCATGACCTATGGCGATACCTCTGCTACTCACTCGTAGAAGGGTATTCTTCAACCTGCTGCGTATGCAGTCTTCCTTATAGCTGGCATCCTTGTTTTTCTGTTCGCCGTCGAGGACGCGGAGGTTTTTGTCATTTATGGGTATCCTGCCGGCCATTGCTGCCTACTGTTATGTGTTGAGAAAAGTGTAACATTACCATGCAATTAGAACGAATGTTTAATTTCGTGGAACGGCCGTACTTGTCCGAGTAGATATCCCTAATCTGACACTGTTTGGTCACGCAGATGTATAGATAAACTAATATGAGATGTCTGGGTGGCATTAGATGGTAAAGGGCTTAAACGTACCAATCATATTGTGGTTGGAAGATACCAAGAGAATCATTGCAAACTGTGTATTTGCATAAACATTACTAATTCTTCTTCCCTTCTACCTAGCAGCAGTAATGCCATATTTATGTAGTTCCATAAATTCGATTCACCTAGGCGTAGCCACAGCCAAGACCCTCCACCTCTGAGCAAACTCCGCGTCCCACCTTTGGGAGACTCGCAGATTGCTGGTTGCTTGACAGCTACCGCGGCTATGTCCATTTTCTGTTCGATTCGGGTCAACGACTGACGGGTGTACCAGACCAATAATCCCACCCTCAGTGCAGTGTGGAGGCCAAAAAATTGTTAGCTCTTAGGAAGTCTCACGTGTAGCTTTCAAGCGTCAGGCAGGTTGCAGGTTGTTATAGACTAACTCAGACAGATTGCCGTTGGGTTTTTCAAAGACCTGTGGGTGCTTATAGGTGGGTTATCCATACCGTTGACCATGAATAGAGGGAGGGCTCTAGGATAGATGAGAACCTCCGTGACTAAGTTTCTTCGAAAATTTTCTGATCTACCATTCTTGCGATTATACTCCTCTAGACGGAAGCGCTCCTCCTCTGTTCTCTCCTCCTAATTTCATGGGTTCTGGATCTGAGTTCGATAAGAATTTTGTCATGTAGATGCGTTCTGGCTACTGGAACAATCCAAGAATTTTTTGAACTGTATGTCTTCTGATGTACACGATTTTACCTTCGTCGAGATGACTGTTTAGAGGTATTGACAGATGAACTAGAGAAGTATACTGCCTGCTCGATTGCCTTCGCGAAGATCATACTGCGACAGAAGGAGAAAATTGATAGCCTTGTGCTATATTGGACGTAGTGTTCTGAGATCTAGACTCCAGGTCAAAAGGAGATCGGACATCGCGATGTTTAAAAGACCTGCCTTTCTCTTTTAGATCGCCAATCGGATATTCAGAAGGTAGCAAGATCAGAGCGAAGCGAGCTTCTGAGCTCGAATGAGAGTTTCGAAGATTTATGAGAATGATTTTTGCCAGGCGCACGTAGTGTCAGCTCTCGGACACGTCGCATATGCTTGATGATGCTGGTCGCTGACCTGCTTTCATTTGAACGTTGATTGACACGTTGGACCGCCCGTATAGGGTTGCTTTCCAGCTATAATATACGATTTCATTCTAGAGTAATTGTAGACCACCACAAGACGATTACGGCATTCTTCTGTATGTGGCGAATGTCCACCGAAGAATTCACAATATAGGGTAGAGTCAATGGTCTTGTGGAGGAGACGTTTTATTCATCATACACTGGGATATCGTTAGACCTGACGTGAGTGCTCTAGGCGACTTGCCAAGCAATTTCTAGTTTTTTGCCTCGTTTTTCAATTTCTCCGCCAATGATTAGAGATACCATTGATTAATTTAAATTATGACTACAAGTTTATGACATATAATGATTTGCGTAAGGTTGATGAGACTGTTCCACAAGAGTGGAGTGGTATACTACAGATGGATACAATATTTAGTGTAGACTATTCGTGATTTCGATAAGTGCATCTTGATCAAAGTAAAGTCAGTTGACATATTTATCTGGGATGGATCAATAATTTAAACTTTTATAAAGTAAAGGATAATCAAAATACAATATATCCAAGTGCCGAATTTACTTAAATCCATCAAACCACCGTCCGTTATGATAGTCTTTCTCATCTATGGTGAGGAGTGTTTTCCGTGGCCTGTCAGCAGCTACCTACTGCACGAGCATCGGATATCCAGAAATGCACTTTAGATTCTTCGACCTGTTATACTAGGTGGCTAGCAATAACAATAAATGTAAGATGTTGCTGAGAGGAAGTGCCTACATCCAAGTGGTTAAACCAGTCCGATTGGAAGTATAGAAAATTGACAAATGTTGGATCAGATACCTATGTTTCGTTTCTTGGGATCATAAAGATCAATTCCAGCTGGGGATAGCATTGTGAAATGGTTGGGCGCCAGTTCGAGTTGCGTTGGTGGTGATGGTGAAGCTCCTGGTCGATTCTAAAAACTGGCGTGCCCTACAGTATGTAGTGGAAGATGATTAGAGAATCGGATTTGTCCCATTGTGTGGCTGCATCGATAGCTGACTGGGGAGCAGATCTGTGAATGACATCACGCCATGGGCAGTTACCTCTAAGTAAAAATCATAAAATACACATCACTTGTTTAAGCTCAGGGTCATGTCAGGTCTGTTAGGAGGAGAGGCACACATCACATTAGTACTAGTATCAGGGTGATAGAGCAAATATCGTGTAGGCAGTGATGAATTGAGCCTCAGAACCCTGAGCTTAAGTTGGAGTCCGATTACATCATATATGCCGCGCCCGCCCGGCCGCTATCTCCGGCGTGACCCGCTCTCCCACACCATTCCTCTGCCACATACACCTTGAGCAGCAGTACTCTAATCGCACAGGATCGGTACGGGGCTCAAGCGACGTAAGGGGATGACTTCTGCGCGAATAATAGAATAGAAATAGAAAAGAGGAATGCCACTTATAAACACGAGACTCTATCAAGAACTGAGAGCTCGTCTAAATGTGTTACATTTGATGTTCATAGTGTCCATGCGTAAAATGCAATTTTCTTTTTATGTGTATTAAATTCCTTTAGGAATGCTTTTAAACACTTAAATCCTTATATATACTGATTTTTTTTTTTTTTTTGTATGGTATTTGTGATCGATTAACCTTTTTTCTGCACAATTCCAGGAGACTCTATCTTCACTTACTCTTTTACCGGTAAAGTTCATTTCAATTGACAGCTACGATTAAATGGTTAGAGAACTAACCCTACCTTCTGTTTTTTCAAAAGCACCTTCTATTCATTGTGATCGATATCTACAGTTTGGTGACCTGCATTGTGTTTTAATCACTTCGGTGCAGCTTTGTCAGTCAATAGCATCCTATGTAATTTTGATGCAGGCGCATAAAGTTCACTGTTTTATATAGGTAAAATAGTCCGTTTGAGACTCGTTTTTATCGATTTCGCGAAGCATAATTGTCCACCAAAATCGCATAACTAGCTTTTGAGTTCAATTAAATTTAGTTGGGTTTTTCTTCGATAGTCAGATACGAAGTAAGGACTGTCTCCAGTAAGAGTAGAAGTTGGGTATTTGTTGGTAAAGTCTTTGTAAACATGTGACGCAATGGTGTGAACAGATTGGCTAGAAGAGCATAAACTAGGAGTACCGTCTATTGGATGTATACGAGTATGAATAGGGGAATGGGGCCAAAATGGTCACAAACTACGAGCAATTTTTCAGGCGTTGTATGTTTATGCTCTTTACTTTTTATTTTTTTATGGTATTATAGAGGACATTGGAGTATTTTATGTCTGCATTAGCGCAGATACATAACATACTATTGAGAGGTGCTATAACCTGGTAAAAGGATTATGGCATATTATTATATCGAAATTGGTTTAAGTGAATAGGTGCCAAAAACCTCCAACAGATAGTGACTCAGGAAAGGTAGGAAAGGTGAAAATGGACAACATTCGAACAGATTAATGATATGGTTTCTTGAGCCCACATAGAAGGTAGAGCGTTGAAGGCAACTATATTTTTGGTTCTGAACAATACGTTTGACGAATGAATAACCATGTCTGTCCGATCTATGACTACCCTACTATGATGTTCAATGTAATGCTGAGTGAAGTATAGCCTAGGGAGGGGGTGATAGTAGGATTTTGCGATTACTTAGACCTTGTGGAATACATTAGGACAATATATTTTTGGTTGATAATGGTTCTCCCGGGAGGTTTTATGAACATTTCACATTTGTTTCTGATTATTCATATTGTGATTTGCATATTTTTGATTTCTCTGTGAGTTAAATCTTCTTCCCAAAATATTATAGTCGTCGAGCCTTAAAACTTTGATTATCATTTATGACTATTATCTAGAATGATAAAGAGATTTATGATATATATTTATGGTCTGCTTTTATATCTCTGTTTACATATCTGTTAAAAAGGGGAATGGAAATGAATCATCTTTTTTTTCACTTCAAGATAAGTTACCATAAAGATGTTTAGGTATAAGGCTTTTGTCATAACTGGTACACTTAAAATTTAAGTTAGAGCGTGGCCAATATGTGGCAATGAACCATTAAAGTCCTGCCACCAAAATGACCAATAAAAAATAGGGAGACTAAATTAAAATAGTATCATATAAATAGTGTCACCGATATTGACAATACAAAAAAAATATAAAAAAGAGAGAGCGTCGATTGAAAATTGTCAATTGAAACAAATATTGTACATTCGACAATTCATAAAATATTGGTCATTTACAATTATACAAGTTTTCTCGGGGCACAGATTGTATAGCCAAAAAGACTTGCGAACGTATCAACATTGCGCACATACTCTACGAGTACTGATAAGAGCATGGATTATAGATTCATAACAGTACATAGCTGGTTTGACTGATGAGTACTAAATGAGAACGGCTTTATGCTAAAAAGAACTGGACAAATGACTTTAAAACATATGACGTACCAAAATCAGTGATTACTAGAAGGAATGAATTCAATTATATAGAGGCAGTAATTAGTGGCATATACAATGCCAACTTCGTACTCGCATTGTATAGATGGGATATGAGGTCACCTTGTAGACACACTCTTGCACATTGGCTACAATAAATGAATAAGAAAACAATTGCCACCGTTAGGGCAACATAGAAATGCAAGAAATTCATTAACTTAGACGTTGAAAAAGTGGGAATTGTATCTTCTTGTTACCAATTATTGCAACTTTATGCGCAATTCATGAAAAAATAAGCGTCTTTAATTATATCCTTACAAATTAAAACATAAATAATTATATTAATTTTTAAAAAAAAGAGATGAAGAACTTTAATTAAAATTGAAAGTCCCTTCAAAACTTTTAACATACGCCACAATCACCATACGTTGAATATGCCAATTAGCAGCAATCCCCTTGTGTGCTCTGTAAGGGTCAAATCTGCAACAAACTTGGTGAAATGAGCTTCGAGTAGCTATTGAAACTGTCAAACTGACCAGTGTCATATGTGCTATATACAGACATACCATTTATGATCAATATGATTAGACCCTCCCCCACAAAGTGGCCTTCAAGTGACAGATCAAACCACCAGCGATGGTTCTTATTTCTTTACCTTCTGCCATATTCGGGGCTTGTTGCTTCCGTGGAAACGAGATATTGGTCAACAGCCCGTAGTGTGGAGGAGGGACTCAAAAGGAATAGTACTGTACAAACATGCAGAAAGCGACAGCGCGGTGTCTCTGGGAGAGATTCCAAGCTCTCCCCAGTAAACCAGAGAATAACATGTCTGAAAAGCGAGGAATTGTTAGCCCCGCATGGGAAGGGACGGCGGTGCTGCGAGTAGCTGGGGGGCTTACGTGGATTGTGCACGACTTCTATGGAACGTGCCCTCATCTGTCGCGATGCGCGACCCTTTCATCAATCGAAACAGGAAAACCGATGTTGCAACGTGCGTACAACTGAAGTTCCTCAACATGCTCACGTGGATCCTCAGACAAACTGACAAAAAATTGCGTTGTTGGCCTTGGACGCGGAAATGAATGATAGGGCGGATGAAAGGTTGTAATCTGTGGGAAAAGCACTATTGCAAAAATCGCGCCAGGCGCCCGGTTCCCGGGTCGCTAGGCGGCCTAGGCGCCCGCCTAGGCGTTCTAGCCCGCCTAGGCGCTCTAGGCGGTCCTCAGCCCCTAGAGGCGCCTAGGCGATTTTTTCAACGTTGGGGAAAAGAATAAAGTAGGAATCAAATTACACTGTTTGGTAGGGAGGAATATAATTTTGGAAATGAGAAGGGAAGGATGGTATAAAGACTAAAATATCCTTGTGCAATAATAATACTAATAATAATTAGGGGTAAAAATGTCATTTTCCTCCTTTTACCCTTTCCTTTCCCCGTTGAACTGCAATTCATATGGGGGAGGGTATGAATTGCAATTCCCTCCAACCAAACACTGTAATTCTGGTGGCCAAAGAATTATGGTTAATTGAATTGCAACTACATCCAACCAAACAGCTTATTCTTACCTTTAGGTAGTTGAGACTAAGCCCCGAAAATAAGTGTTTCCATCCATGTCTCTGGACGATCATAACTAGCGTTTCGATTGTCCCTTCCATCTCCCTGCTGTTAGATGCTGAAAGTCGTTGGACTGCAAACTTCGCATTATCTTATCTTTCCCAATCATCAAATATCGATGCATTGCTTTGGGCTTTGGCAGTCATACCTGCATTTGCCGCCTAACGACATCTAGAGGATAAGTGAAAGTCTGCCAAGTAGTCCCGCTACTGATCCACACGCTAGTTTTATCGTGATATCCTTCTTGTGCTCCTCGGGGACATGGCTTTTCATTTCTTCGTAGAAATAAAACTTCAATCCCGCATATGGAAAGATTCCATAAAGTGAAGGAGCTGAAAATACAACTCAAAACGTAAGAAGCAGACAAAACCTAAGAATATTTATCGCTTCAAAGCATATATTGTGTACAACACCACGGTAGACGCCTCGTAATCCAGCCTCCTTATATGTCTTCGAAAGCAGTCCCGAATCCCTTGTAAATTTGTTCACGGGAACAAGCCCTTTGACGCTCAACTTTGGCGATTCAATAACCTAGACTATCATACACAGTCAGTCGTCGAATTCTCTTGAACGAAACTATGAAAGTAGGAATTGAATTCTTGGTTTTATTATTTACCTGATAAGCTAATTTTGTTCGAACTAAATCGAGCGGATAAGTGAAAAGGACTGCAGTTCCTCCAGCGACCGATCCAGCTATTAGGTCTAGAACGGGACCTCTTTAATATCGGGATTATAGTGAATGATCACCGCCTGTACTCTTCATAGGCCATGTAATGCAATGCTGCATATGGCACAATACGAGCAACACTCGCTCCATTTCCCCTACGGGTTAGCCCGTTACAACACACATTAGTAAACGTGCGAGAAAGACGAAGAGAACAAAAGGGAATAAACTCCCCACCTGTAAAAACCAAACACCCCTTCTGTCTTTGCGATCTTTGTGAAGGATCCAAACAACCCCAAACTACGAAACTCAGCTTGTCTGGTCTGAGACAAAACGAAATACATTAGTCTATTTACACGTCTTGAGAGATTGCCACGTATCCCAACAATCCCAACATTCAAACGGGATTTCTACACAACATAAATTCCCATCGAAAGAAAACATTTGGAGATTATGCTAATACATAAGAAGTTACTGAACACTATGAATTTCGCCAACTTGAAGACCTCAACTCCAATCTAAGGATCCAAACTCTAGCTTGGGGGGTCTAGCTCCAAACAATTGTTGGTGGGAGTTGAACCCTAACCCTAACCCTAGAATGCTGACCTAAAGTCATGTGGTGGATCACTTGAGCTAGCCCGCGGGGCAAAAAAGTTCCATTCCTTGCAGACTAGATAGAATCTAGATACAGATACAAAATTGGGGAAACTCCTAATACTCAATGTAAAGTACGATGTAATTTACAGCATTCAATTCTGTATGATCAAGGCCAATGATCCTCCATTAACGCAACACCGGAACATCATTCATAACTTGAACCCAATTTAAAAGAAACAAAAACAAATGAACCCAAAATTGCAAAAAGAAAAACAGAGCAAAAAAGAATTGATCTTTGTTATCAAGAGGTGAGAAGAAGACCTGAAACAAGATCTTGACACGCTCAAGAGGGGCAACGGCGGACTTGGCAAAGCCACCGGCGACACCCCCGGCAATCAACTCCTTAGCGAACACAGCAACCCTTCGAACACCCTTTCCCTCTCATTTCCCTGCTTTGCCATTCAAAAATTAATAATCTCCCAGACACGACAAAACAGAGAGAGAGAGAAAGCGGAAGTCAACAGAAAGAGATTAATCCCCCTTCCTAGATTCTATGAACACGTACAACGAGAGAGAAAGAAGAAGACGAATACGTAATTACGTATATGTAGATACGCAGATGAACGATTCGTCGATTCTTGTCTTGAAGGAAAAGAAGAAAGAAGAAGAAAGAGGGAGAATCGAAAACGCTTTTATATATGACTTTTCTTTATTGAGGAATATTCTGTAAAATTGCATACTTCGTGTCATCGTGTGTAGTGCGGAACTCAAAATGTGGCTCTGGGTAAGTCATGGCTCGTTATTGTAACAACTTTTCTAAAGTATGTTTTACTATAATATCCCATCCTAATAAAGGAATGTTTTACTATAATTTCCCATCCTAATAAAGGAATGAAACGAATATTCGGATAATATTCGAAAATAATATGAGTAAAACATTCCTTCTATTCCTTTTTTTGGAAAAAAAAAAAAACCAAAATAACATATAAGTATTATTGTTCGGTGAAAAAATTGAATTTAAGTCAAGTCAATTAAGTCTAAAAATTTATAAGTCTAGGAGTTAATTCAGTCTCTAACCGAACTAAGTATCATAATTAGGCCGCGAATAATTAAATACGTGAAAGGAACAAAAACTATGTCAAGTGGTTCAAGTCTCTGACCGAACTGAATAAATAAACTACCAAGCACACTTCTTTGACTAGTAAGAATGGCTAGTGAGGGAAATAGAGGACCATTAAAGACTAGTGTTGAAGGAGATCCCTTCCCTTTCCTCTCTTTTACACTCATTTTAAATCGTAAATCAGTAAACCCCGATAACAAGTTGAATCAAGATGCTTAAAAACTCTCCACCAACGCATGAGTCCATCTAGCCACCAAAGTCTCATGTCTCATCGCCAAACATTGTCTCAAGTTCCCACTATTAAACTTACCGCCATCCCCTCTTCTACAACTTGATAGCCATGGGATGAGCCTGGCCACCGCCACCCTTAGCCGAGGTTATAGCCAAGCAATAGGGGGGGGGGGGGGTAACTGCCCACCGACACTATTGCCTTAAAAGGCGATCAACAATTGTCAGCACTGCTCAATGGCTATTGGTGCCAACCAAGCCAGGGGCTAACCCCCTCCCCCCTCCCCCTAACTCAGTGTGTGTGTGCGCTTTTTGGACTTTTTCATTTTTATTTTATCAAAGGCTTATCTTGTCTAACTTATTTTTCTTACCTTTGCACCTTACACTCCTGAATTTTATGTCTCATCGCACTTTAGCCATCAAACTTTTTCCCCATCTTTACTTGATACCCTTTTCTTGTAGTCTTTGTAATCTCACCCTCTTAACTTTCTGCCTTGTCCCACTCCGGACTCATTCCTCCAACATTTGCATCTCAATATCCTTAACTCTACTTAACTTGAACCCCAAACATTCTTATCTTTTCATCTAGGCCTCAAAAATCATGCTAATGGGTTCCAATTATTTTATGGACTCAATTAATTCTCGAGTATCCACTTCATGGCCCAATTGATCTTGGGCGCAAGCTGCATTCCTCCATCAATAATAAAATATGTAAATAAATAATTTTTAACTTGTACCTTATTATAGTAAAAATAAATACATAAAGTGATAAATACAATAATTTTGAACTAAAGAATTTGAATTTTTTTTTTTTTAATGTGGGCTAGGTTGGGCCAATATTTGTATTATTTGACTTAACCTTGTCTAACTCATTTTTAAGCTAACATTGATAAATATAGAACTCTTAACTAAATGATAAAAAAAAAAAAAACTTATTTTTAATTTTTTGTAGTTGTGTACTATATAGGGATAAGATTTTTATTGTTTGGTTTGACATAGCTCAATCGTTATTTTAATTGGACATCAATATATGCAATTTGTCTAAATTAAAGAAATTGAAGAAAAATTGTATGTCTTTAATTTTTGGGTTATGAGTTGGGTCAAATAAAAAATTTTATTGTTTGACACAAACTAACTAAACTTATATTTTAATCGGACTAGCTCAATCTAATTCAAATAACAACTAAATAGATTGCTATTCCACTCACAATTTCACACCAATAAGAGAGAGAGAGAGAGAACTGAGCGAGAGATAAGAATATGAAAATTTTAGAAAGATATTTTTCATTAAAGTATGTCATTTTATTTTTGATCAAAATGAATATTTTTTAATAGCTAAATACTAAAAAATTTAAAAAATAATTTTCAAGTCAATTTTTAAATTTTCAAACTCAATTTGGTCCCTCATGTTAAAATTTCGTTGAAACTCTTAAAACCAAATGTATTACTTAAAAAGTCAACAATTGGGTATTTTAAAAAGTCAGCAATAATCTGCAATAATAATAATACAATGTCTTTTTTTATAATAATAATAATAATAATAATAATAATAATAATAATAATAATAATAATCCGTAATAATAATAAGAGTCAGCAATAATCTGGCAATCTGCTGAGGCAGAAGTACATCCGTGTCCCAACAGCTATCACGTGCATCTTATTATTTGCCGACATCGATACCACTTGATATTTTGTTCATCTAAGACCAAAACTTGTGTGAAACCGTTTCACCGTAAAATGAGTTGGGTCAAAATAAAAATGTAATACTTATAGTTATACACATAAATGTCATATTTATATACTCATATGTAATATTAATTATAAATAAAAATTTTATTACTTATAAGGATAAATGTAATACTTTTAAGAGAAAATGTAATACTTTTACGTTTCAATTTAAAAGTGTTACATTTTTCCTCAAAAATATTACTCCGTATATTTTTCTTATAAGTAAGGGGCACTTAATATTGATACAAAAAAAATGGAAGCAAGTAGCCTTAATATTGACACGGGCACATATACAATGAACTCATTATTTTTATTTTATTTTTATCCCGATAACATTAGTATAGAACATATGTTGTCTTAGCCAAACACCTTGTGCTCAAATGACATATAATAACTTTTTTATATGAGAGGTCATGAGATGAAATCTTGATGTTGCTCTTTGTGCTTTAATATGGGTTTCTCTGCTCAAGTTGAATGAATGGGACTCCTTCGTCTCTGGCCAAGTTGGTTTTTTATTTTTTTTTAAATAATTTTAAAATAATTATTTTATTTTAAATTATTTTAAATCAGTAACCAACACGACAACATATTAATAGGTAAACAAATCATTTTAGGTTAAATTGCATGAATTTGTATTGTTTAATGACCCAATTGTAATTTTTTTAGTTCAGTGACCTAATTGCAATTTGGCGTGTAGTTGAATGACCTATTTGTCGGCAAATTATACCATGGACCAAAGTTTACCTTGCATTATAGACCCTAGTCCAAAAATAATGTTCAGACTCTGTATCTACCGTTGATACATTATGTACATGCTATCATATTATGTGTTAACAATTATCAATTTAAACTGTAAGTACATAATGTGTTAACTGAAAGTTCGGAATTTCCTTGGTCCATGGTATAACAATTGCGTATTTGACCCTTATATATTCCTTAAGTTTAAAAGTGAAAAGGAAAAGTGATTCTGATTTATGAGATTATTGATACCCTAACGGATACCTTCCTTGAATGTTGTCACGAGGTCTGCCTAACAATCCAAATCCAATTTTGTCCATTCTTTCCATGTGCACATGCGCGTTGAGAGCTGTATTGTATGTTACAGAATGGGGAATATTCATTACTTGGGAGAAGAAAATCCATTGTCCACAAATAAATATATTCATCATCATCAATCACCAGCTCCAACAGCTGGATTATTCACTGTTCTCCATCAAATTTGTTCCAAGTCCCCTTGAAAAAATTTACAGTACACTTCAACAAAATGGTGTTTTTTTATATGGCCCTCAACTACAATAAATGAATCCAAATCTTCCTCCCTCCCTATATATGTCCATCAAAGAATTTGCTGATTTTCTATATCTACACAACCATATCTACCCTGTCATCACCCAGATGTAAGCGCGCCCCGAATCTCCATAATTTTTTTTTTTTAAAATAATCAACAAAAGAAGAAAAAATCTATATGGCTTGACTGGTTGGATTTACACCGAGTTCTGGAAACCATATATCAGCGTCTTGTGCTCGGGAGTTGATGGGGGCGTGAGCCGGGTCTTTATTGGTTTTAGTTTCAGTCCCATGCTTTCGGGGGAGAGAAGCTCGGGCGCGATGCAAGATGGGCTTAGAGGGCTCCTTGGGCTCCCCGTGAACTGGCTTGGCCGGTATAGTCCAAACCCCATTAGGAAATACTCTAACGGGATCAACATTGCGTGTGGTTGCTCTTCTGTCACCATTGATCCGCAAGCTTGTACCTGTCTCGCATAATCACCCCATGTATTATGAACAGCCCAGTTCTACTACATGTACTCCCAAATCATACTCCCCTAAATTTTACTCCCTGATGTGGCGGGGTCTGATAAGCTACTTTTTTCATGTGGGTCCCAATACAAGTGTCTACATCAAAATTTTGTGTATGGGAGTAAAAGTTGGGAGTATAGAGTGAGAGTACACATAGTATTTATTTCATACACTACAGCTGGACACATGATCCAAAAAATATTGCCAGCTCAGCCTGAATTAAGCTCTATGCATTCTGCAGAATCTAATCAATGCTTTCTGGTTCTAGTATTAAAATCGATCGGGTAACTTAAATGCCGTTTTGGCCAAACATGTGCAGCATCTGTTATTACTCTATTACCTAATTGGTTGAATATCGGGTAAAAAAAGATATTGCAGAAAGTGAAAATATAAAAACCGTTTAAAGGGAGCATACCTCGACTAGGGCACTGTATCTCCTATCGAGTTTAGCGGTCATGTGGAGAGCCTCTGAATGGAAAGGAGAACTATCCCCCACAAATATGAGGGTTCGACATTGTAGTGTCTTCAATCCTTCAGTGATGTCGGGTCTCCTGCTCATTTTCCAAAATCAGTTCAGAGAAATTCAACTTAATAAAGCCCAAAGTTGAAAGATAACTTTATTGACAAAACCGGAAATCTTATTCTCACTATCGATGGCTTCAAGAAACCGCAATACGTTGATGCTCTGCCTCTCATCAAGCAACTGAATAAGGGGAGAACAGATGAGTGTCGAGCATGGTTGCAGTAGGCATTAGCGCTAGTCGGCGGTAGAGTAGCGCCTAAACGGCCTAGGCGGCGCCTATGCGGCTAACTAAAAAAAAAAAAACATTGCACGTGTGTGGGTGTATATATATATATATATAGCCCTGCCAAGTCGACCGGGTTAACTCGACCAAAATGGACGAGTTAAACTCGGCCGAGTTAGGCGCTAGGCAGGCGGACACCTAGACTGATTTTTGCAACAGTGGTGTTGAGAAATGTCAGGCCATAACGCAGAAAAGGGCGTTTCTCGTGAGTTACATAGACCGGACTGGATAAGTTACGGGACTTACTCTTCTGCAAGCCTGAACGATGTCGGATTCCGGAACTTCTGCACTGCCACGTACTTCCTGAGACCATTCGAAGCAACCTTATTACTCGACCAACGAGTAGTAACAAACACACGGGAAGAACAATCCGAACGCATTATAGAATTACCTTGCTGAAGTATCGGTGTAGTAACACTCCTTAAGCAAGCCACACGTTCCGTAGTAATATAGCAAATTAGACATCACCTACAGAGATTAACATCGATCTCAACGCCATTCACATCGATTTTCCATCCCTATCTAAAAAGTAAATGAAGGAGAAAATAGTCAAATACGAACCTTATTATAGAACCACTCGGTCCAAGATGGCCCCTTGCATAGTGGGGAAACAAGAATCAAACCAACAACTCGCTCCCTAAATTTTAACTGTGAAGGATATCACTATCAGTGAAATCAGAAAAGAAAAATCGTACGGGAAAAGTTAAATAATTCAAGGGAGACATACAGCAAATAAGGTGAGGATATAAGCACCGGCCATTACCCCCATGCACATTACTGCACCAAGCCTGAAAAAAAGTTACGGTCATACCATTAGAGACAAGTTAATAAAAGTATTTGATCGGCTAAAGACTCAGTATAGTACCCGAAATAGTTAAGAACTTCAAGTATTTGATCTGCTAAATCATCCACAGAAGGCACAGGTTCGTCGGGACAAATTGCAGCAGCTCCCAACTGCAAGAACTCTTGTGGAAGTCACAGAACATCATGTGAATAAAACAATAAAAAAGATAAAAAAAAAAATCCCAAAACTAACGAGACAACTTAGCCAATTGACAGACCTCGTGACCGGGAGGGCTGATATGGTAAATGCAGAAGTTATGTAGCAGCAAAGATGCGGCTTCTGGACAAAAGAAAAGTCCCTGAAAACAGGACATATCTGTATAGAGATCCACCATTAGGCAAACTCCAAAGAAAAATTCCGGAAATCGACCGGAACAAACTAAAAAGAAACTTCTCGGTTCTAACTCACGGTTTAGAGCTAAATCAGGATAAGTGATTAGTGCCGGCTTTTCATGGTCTCCATAAACTATAACAGACACGGAACCACAGCCAGTGTGTATGATATGCTCCTGAAAAATGTCCATTTACAATCCCATAAGTAAAAACGCACACTATCAAATAGGTTACTAATCGCTAAACCACTATGCTTTTTAAGAGCAAATTAAATAATTCGAGTATGGCTAGTACTTTTATATACTATCACAACTCAAAAGAACTGCCATTTAGTATGAAAAAGTACACATCTTTTAATTTTCTAGAGAATGAAACATGTGGAACGCCTCACATGGCCAATCATTTGACTAGCCATTAAGCAAAATAACGCAAATGCTATTTGTTTATTTATTTTTCAAGTAGAAAGATGAAAACTAAGATAATTAACATTGCTTTCAAGATAAACTAATAATATATCAATGATAATAACTCCAAAGATTTAAAAAGGTAATTGATAGAGTGTAAGGCAAGGTGTTATCAAATAAAATAAGAAGATGACAGGTATGAAAAGATAGGCAAATTTTCAACCAATGAAATAGAGGAATCAGAAGAAAACAACCAGAATTCATGGGAATAGGATAAAACTTGAAGAACAAATTCAAACAAAATCCCAATAATTACAAAACTTGAAGGAGTTACTTGTTCATTAAACAAAAAAATTAAACCCCAAATTCCCTTTTCTCTCATAGGAATCTAAAACCTATAAATTCCTGAATTGCCTAAATGGAAGCTATGGCAAAAAATGGAAAATGAAAAGCTCTTTTGCAAACTGAAAAGCTTAAAATGAAGCAGCCAGATGAATTCCTTCAAACCCAATCAACATTCAATAGTTTCCAAAATTTAATTTTGCAGAAACATAAATTAAATAAATTTCCCAATCCTCTATAAGGCAAAATAACAGCAATGTTCTCTTAACCCAGATAAATTCATTTCATACACAATATAAGCTTATAGCACATAATGCAATTCACACACAAAAATTATACGGTAAGAAAAATGGAACCTTTCCGCCAAGATAGATGGTCTCGACGTCAATAGAAACGGAATCGCTGCTTGAATCTGGCATGGCCGTCGGCTCTCTATGTCTGGAAAAAATGAAAATAAAGCCGAAAGGCCAAGGAAACTCTCTCCCTCTCTTCCTCTCTCTATACCTCTCTCTCTCTCTCTCTAAATCACAGCTCTCTATCTATACATACACCTATATATCTATATATATATATAATGTATGTATTTATTGGTTGAATATCAAGAAGACGCCCTGAGCTTATATACGAAGCGATTCTTTCTCTCTTCTCTTTCTTCTCTCCTCCCCGTTTCTCTCTCTATCCCCCTAATTTTCTCTCTCTCTCTCTCTATATATCATTATATGTATAGTGTGTAAATCCAACGGTTGTATATCTAACTGTAAATAAAATCTGCGGTTAACCACCGACGCCTTCAAGTCAAAATTATTTAGCAGACAACAACGATAGTAAACCAATGGTAAACCTATGTACTCACTCTTTAACGCATAAATTCCACACCCAACCCCGCAGAAATAAAATTATTAAAACCTATAATAATAATAACGTAAATATAAATTTCGTCAATCTCGGTATTTAATAATACAAATTAGAATAAATAACGTCTTTAAAAATCAAATTATTATTCCCAACAGGTTGAATCCCCAACTAGACCCCACGCCCTGACAGAACATTTGGAAAGTTGTTTTAATGCTGTTGCTGGTGACTGATCCTGGATCATTGTTTCCAATTTTAGCCTTGTGACCAACTGTGATTCCCATGCGTGTTAAAAATATACCAACTGTAGTAGTGAAAGCGTGTTTAAATTACAATTTATTAACAGTTATTACCTAAAACATATGAAATGACGTTTTGTCATTTTTGAGATTTTATATAATACGAACATGATTAATTTCAAGGTATAATTTTAATTCAACGATTGAATAATCTTGTAATTAGACAAAAGAAAAATACTAAACCCTTTTTAAAATTTAAGATTTCAAAGATTTTTTATTGGATTAGTGAAGTATGGGATATGTATGTATGTATGCATATTATTATGGTGAAAATAATAATAATAATAAATATAAAAAATAATAAAATAAAACACGACCGACAGCTTGGCACTCTTCGAATTAACTATAAATTCTATAATAAATAACATGCCACCTGTAAAGAGAAACGTTAGCTGGTTCTGCGGCTATTTGTACCTTTTTTTTTTTTCTTTTAATTTTTTGTCTTTTTATTTTTGACTTGTTATTTATTCAATTTTTTTTCCTTCACTTATTATTAAGTTATATTGGCAATTGATGTGCCAAATAATAAAGAAAAAGTGAAAAATTAAACCGCCAACCAAAAAAAAAACAAAACTTGCCACGTGTTACTTTGAAGAGATCTTGAGTAATAAAAAATTATATAGTACAGTATGGAATAATTTTAATTAAATTAATTATAATATAAATTAAAGGTAACTCTTAAAACGACAAAATCATTAAATTATTTTTATTAATTACATATACTATTTAGGAGAATGTTCAATACCAAAAAATAAAAATAAAAATTAATAGTGAGTGCACACTCACATTTCTATATAGAATTTTTGTGAAATCGTATCATAATATTAAATTGAAATGTTTTTCTTAATTTGAAGTTTGGTGGTCAAATATGATATTTATTTTAAATAGTAAAAAGATTCAAATTTCATATTTTTGTTCTCAAAATGTTATACGTAACGACCAAAAAAGAAAAAAAAAAAAAGCGAACCAGTTAAGAAGTTCTTCAGGTCTGAATTATTATCTTTAATTTTTCTATTTTGGGATAAAGATATCATATGACGTATTAAAAATCACATTTACTATATAAAGGTCACGTAATGACAATTTTGGATTTGTTGTAATTAAACATTCATATTTATTATATAGAAATGTAAGCGTGTGATTATAGTGCAACTTTCATGTTTTTGCATGTGAAATCCTTTTCACGCCAAATATCACTAATATATATATATATATATTAATGCGGAGATGAAGGCTCATCTAGGCATATTCATGGTAGTTCAATGAAAAATAGCATTTTATTATCATAAAATTCATTTATTTAGTATAAAAACTAAAATATTATTCCTAGGAGTGGACTAAATTAGTTGTGCTATAATTAAGTAGAATATGCTTTCAAAAAAAAAAGTAGAATAAAATAGTGTTAGTTCGGGGGGAACTTGATTGTAAAGCGAAGAGCAAGGCAAAATTGAAAGCTGATTGCAATCAATTTACCATATGTATGTAGTGTATATATGCAGTAGTCTTTTTGACTAAAGGTGGATAAGTATGAAATAAATAATATTATTAAAAAAGTAAGATGGATGGAGTGTGATCCATAATCTTAGCCATATATTTACGGCATGATTGATGTGCTAAATTGGGGATGATGCATAGCACATAGCAGCATTATTTCATGCCGTTTGCCAGACTTTTCATCAAACACTTTGTCCTCTCACATATTCCCCTCCACTTTTCAATACCCAATATATAATGTTATGTGCATACAATAATAATTGTGTGTGTGTGTGTGTGTGTGGTGTGTGTGTGTTGTGTGTGTGTGTGGTGTGGTGTGTGTGTGTGGGTGTGTGGGTGGTGTGTTGTGTGTGGTGGTGTGTGTGTGTGTGTTGGTGTGTGTGTGTTGTGTGTGTGTGTGTGTGTGTGGTGTGATAAAATCAAGATGCAGAGGGGATGTGTGCGGTTGACATATTTTTTTAAACGTACTGACATTTGAATTTTAATTATTTTGGTTTTTTTTTTTGATAACTTAAATACAAATGTAGTAATTTATTCTATTGTAGAGGGTTTGTTATTGTAACTTAATAGCTTTTATAGTCTATATAGTGTTTCAATATCTAGTATTTTTTAATTTATATATAGAGTATTGTTCAAGTGAGGTTTCAATGAGAATATAAATATGTTGAATTGTAATCTTGGCTTTAAACAATTGTTCATTTGATTTCTTCCTGGCCAGCAATATTAAGAGATTTCTGAATTACAATATTTTCTTTTTAACTTCTCTATGTATAAACATTAATAACAGGACATTCATTAATTAAATTATTATTTTTCTTGACTTCACTTATTACAATTTACAAATATTTTCCATCATTTTAATAATAATAAATGGGTATTTTTAATAATAATATTATTCTAATAGTTAAATTTGTATACACAAGCAAACTACTATGTTGTGTGATGAGACCTCTGTACCATTCTAAATGGGTGGTCACAAGATCAAACCTCGGTGGTGGGGGCTTTGATTAATTGGACTGAAAATGATTGAAAAGTATATAATAGATACTACCTTGTAAAAAACGATGAGTATTTAAAAAAAAAAAAAAGTATACAAAAGGAACCAGTTTGGTTGCATCTCCAACGACAGAGAAGGCGACCGATTTGGTCGCCAGTAAAGGTCACGTTTGCTGGAATGTTATGGAGTTCCGCCGGTGCATTATTGACATGCTATTGCATGTCACCATTAGGGTTTGGGCTTTGATGCACTAAATTAATATACTAATGTGTCTAATTGCAACTTCTAATGTGAATGAGGTAGTGGGTAAAAGTCCAAGTAAATTTGTGTTCTTTTTAAGATTGTTAAGGTTCTGACAGAGGAGATGATGATGTTTGTGTTGGGATATATGAAACATATACGTACATACATAGTTGTGTTCCTATCACAAGATGCTCCAAACGCTCCGGCCTGCAGCTTACTAGTTTGACATGAAATTGGGGAAAAAAATGGCATACTCATTTTTATTCTTATTTACATTAAAGTAGCATTTTTTATCATATGTTGAATAGAATCATTAAAATGGTATGAGAGGTTTTAAAGCTTTATTTCAATCAGTTTTGAAGTTACCCCTAACTAATTCTAAATTGATGAAGGATCAAAATATTGACTCAACTGAAAAGACGTTTTGGATTAATTTAAGAGTGGTTAAACTTGAATCCGAAGTGACGAACCCATGAAACCATGACCATTTGTTCATCAATAAAGAATAAAGATATGGCAACCAACTAAGTTGGTTGAAACAGTTCGGTTGGTAATCACAAGTTTCAAATTTTACTTTTTTGAAACAATCTAAACTGATTTACCTAAATTGATTTACCTTATTGTAATCTTTTGTGAAGGGTGAGATTTTTGATAAGTCAAATAATAACAATGAGGTGGTTACTTTGCAATTTTAGTTACTCCATAGCTAATCATTTTTTACCAAAAAAGAGAATCATCAATCATTCCTCACTTTCGTTGTCCGGGATTCTATTCTTCATTTGGCCGGAGCTCTTTAGCTGTCCTTTTATATTCTTTTTTTTTTTCTGTCATTTTTATTTTTGTCCTTCCCCTCTTTTTCATTTAATTTATTAATATTAATAAAAAAATTGTGGTTGCTAAAATTACAGAGAATAGAAAAGTAAAACAAAAAGAAGGAGAGAGAAGTCCATTTTTGTCCTCCAAATTCCCAAACACGTTTATTATTCTCATTTCTCCCAAACATCGTCGGAATTGACGATTGCACATTTGACCACGTGAAACTACGTCAGTATGCTGTTTGGTACGCAGCCTTGTCTCTACGACTTTTTTTTTTTTTTTTTTTTTGTAATGGAAAATACTTGGTGTACCCTATTTTATACTCCCAACTTGTACTCTCTCTCACATGTTCTTAATGTAAACACTTTTCTGGGACCCACGTATTGGAAAAAACCAATCCTAGTTTGCCACCTCAGGGAGTACAAATGAGGGAGTAGAATTTGGGAGTACATGTAGTAAAACTCTTTTTTTTGTAATAGTATTTAGTTTACAATATTATACATTAAAAAAAACATATTTTAGAACTAAAAAATGATAATTAATATGCAACAAAAGGCAAAATTTCATCACCCTCAAAAAGCCCATAAGATAGTGAATGAAAAAATCACAGTAACTCAACAACCTATTAGATAGGCCCACAAGAAGTTCATCTCACATTGTAACTTTCAGAGCTCAACCGTATACCCTCATACACAATCTAGCCACTCAAGAAGCCAGTGCAAACAAATTGATATCCGTAATTAATTAATTTCTTTAGTATATACCCAAGATCTCCATCGGACACAATAACTAATTCAGTCTCGCTAATTTGTAGACACCTCAAAAGGTGGCGGCAGTAGACCTGAAGATTTAAAACTACTTCAAACCCTAAAGGCTAGCATACACCAAACAAATATTGCACTAGAGACTAAAGGCTATTATTGTGTTCACATTAAAACCACTATCTCCGCAAAAGTAATATATAATTTTATTTAATAAACCGTGCAAGTTAATAATTTTTGAAATTATTTAATTTATCCCATTTTGAATTACAGCAAGCAGTATGCAAAAGCTGTCAAGGAGATTTCCCATTATAGCAATCTGAAAGTAAGGCCTTTCGTGCTGATTTTGGGTGAAGAAATCAGTGCAAAAGCACTGTTTGTCAAGTTGACAGACGATCACTACATTAAGCTGTATACGCTTTGGCAACCACAACACAGAT
>VALG01002218.1:0-14747 GCA_009835305.1 Ipomoea purpurea
ATAAAAAAAATCGCCGAACCGGCCGGTTAGGCGGAGATGGCCAATTTAGGCCTTCTTCCGGCGCGCAATGGCGCCTAGCGCCTAGGCGTGATTTTGCAACATTGTTAAAATATATTACTATGTAGATGGATTATAATATATAAAAATGTAAATAAAATAAAAATTTGACAATCCAGTCCGCAAAAACCTCGAGTTAACCTATTAAAATGTTAATTGCTCTTTTTTCTGAGTTTAATGACTTATTTGCTCTTTTTTTTCGAGTTCAATGGCTTATTTGGGAGTTATTTGAGTTTGATGACTTAATTGATGCTTTCCAAATAATTCAATGGCTTATTTGTATTTTATCCCTAAAATCTTTAGTGCAATACTACCGATCCTCATTCATGGGTCAAATTTTTTATAAGTATTACACTTTTCATCATAAGTATTATAATAGTATTGTGGGTGGCTCGTAGTTGGCGGTCCTAACTTCCAAATATAAAACACAAATTTAATTTTACTTTGAATTATTTCTCATAAGTATTACACTTTTCATCATATGTGTCACCTCCCTCGGGTCCGCCAACGATCATGTTGGTGACCGGTTTATGCTTCTAATTCTTATTCGAGTCCTCCTCTTGGACAAGCTGCTGCCCTTATCTACCGCCTTCCCTGCCGGTCGGCGGGTGCATCCTTATGCCAAGGCAAGCCTGGTCGGCGCTATTGATTGGGGGTAACGGCCGACCATGTTGTATAAGCGCCTCGATTTCTTCTTTTAGACCTTCACATTCCTCTGTAGTATGAGTGTTCGCACGGTGATACCTGCAATAAGAGGCTGCGCTCGTATCGACCACTTGCGGGTTATCTCCCGACCTAACGGGGGAGGTGGCGGTAACTGAGTGCAAACTTCATGAACGGGTCGCGCCACTGGTCGATACGCGAGAGCTCCCAATCGGTCCTGCACCTGACGAGATCTCACGGTATACCACTCGTTTCTTCCGTTCGATTGTCCTAGGCGCTATCGCCCAAGGTTGCTTATTGGTGAAAACTTCTTATTTACGATTTTGTCTGAATGTCTCCTCCGTATCTGCTAGTTGGCAGGGTTGCAAAATCCCGCCTAGCACCGAGTAATCGGCGCCTAGGCGCTAGGCGCCCTAGGCCAAGGCGATTTTCCCCTAAGCTCCAGTCTAAGAGACCGGCCGCCTAGGTGCCTAACTCCGCCGATTACGCCGAGTTTACTCTTTAATTTCTGTCGAGTTAGCCGAGTTAACCCGGCCGACTTGACCTTGCTAATTTTTTTCATATATATATATTATATAATATTTATATATATATTATGTGTGTGGTGTGTGTGTGTGTGTGTGTGTGTGTGTGTGGTGTGTTGTGTGTGTGTGTGTGTGTGTGTGTGTGTGTTTTTGTGTGTGTGTGTGTGTGTGTGTGTGTGTGTGTAATATGACATATATGCACCTACATTTTTCATCTTTTCAGTTAGCCGCCTAGGTGACCGCCTAGGCCGCTTAGGCCCCGTCTAGGCGCTAGGCGCTACTCTACCACCCGACTAGCGCCTAGCGCCTATTGCACCATGCTAGTTGGTTAGCCCTTTGGATAGCTTAGGCGTACGATGTAGGATTTTCATCCCTTAATTTACTGTAATAACCATCCGCTCAGAGGGACTCAATAAAGAATCTCAAAGCGGTCTGGTCATCGAAGCCCTCGACTGTTTGGGCCTCCTTCTGCTAGCGTGCTATGTATTTACGCAGGCTTTCCCTTTCGCCTTGGTGCACTCGGGACAAATGCGAGATGTAATTCTTGGGTTTCATACTTCATGCGAAGTGTGTGAGGAACCGGTCGACCATATCCTCGAAGCTAGTGACTGATCCCTTGGAAAGCCTCAAGAACCATCGTTGGGCGAGCCTGGCTAGGGTTGGAAAGAACGCCCGATAAATCATGGGGTCCTCGGCCCGAATCACCCGCATCTGGGCTTGAAAGCTGATTACATCGTCGCGCGGGTTTCCCAACCCATTGTAGGTGGAGTGCTCAGGCAGCTTGAACCCGGCGGAGCCTTGTATGCCAACACTTCCACCGAGAATGGAGAAGTTGTCAACAGGGTCTTGGCAGTTGGCTTACCTTTCTCCTCTATCTTTTGTCGCAGTCCTTAACAGTAGCGGCTAAATTAGCCATTCCAGGCACCCGATCTCGGACCACAAGCGATTTCCCGCTACCTTCCATAGCGGCTGCATCGACTGCCTCTTGCATGCGCCTCGAGGGTATTCTTCTCTAGATGACCGCTCGCGGCGCCTCTCCCTCAGGCCGCTCACTACCCCTTCTAACTGATTTGGCGGGGAGTGTTGCTCAGCTCGGCCTCCGAGCTGATTTAGTGCCAACTGAGAAGGGGTTGCGGGGCCTAGCCGCGAGTGTACAGAACGGGCAGGTCGAAGATGACCCGGTGAACGACTTTCTGATCACACTGAATGCTCTGAGACCACAACGTTCATATGTTGGCGGGAACCGACTGAGCAGGTCGTGGGTGAACAACAGGGGGTGCCTGACCCAGCCCAAGCTCATACGCATCGAAGGCCACGCCAACAACTCAACAAAGGTTGGCTGGACCTGAGTGGCAGGCAGCAGAGGGTTCTCCCTTGGTGTTTCGTGGGTTGGCGCGACAGACGACGACAATACCCTCGGTATGTGCATCCGACATCTCACCGAAACACGACGGCTCAACTGATTTGATCTCTCAAGTCTCCGACGGAGACGCGGCTACTCGCAAGTTGCTCTCCTGCTCCATAACGACGGTGACATGCCTGTTGACCCCCGAAGCAACGGCGTTTCGACTACTACGATGGATGCGAGCCATTAGGAAAGTTTAGAGACGGGACCTTTAGTTTTGATCCCCACAGATGTCGCCAATGTTGGTTTTACGGCTTAAGGCAGCTGATCAGCAGGCTAACAATACCGTAAAATATTAATGTAACAAAGTGAGAGTAGATGATGAAAAAGAGACAAAGTAATGGGATGTTATTCTAAAAATCCGACCTTTTACATGATGACCCCGGGGGGTATTTATACAATGAGATAGATCCTTCATAAGGTAAGTAGGGAGAAAAAACAACTAAATTAGCTTAAGAATCTACCATAATTAATGCGGTAACTGCCTAAACTAAGAAAAGGAATCTACTTGTTGAACATGGAAAGGAATCTCCGCAGAATCTGCTGTTAACCGCATGTGGTTGCGCACTCGGTCGGAGACGCACCGACTGCCTGGCTTGGTAGCCCGGCTAGGGAGGCTAAGACACCCAGATATGGATACCCGGACTACTGAGCCTGGTCACCCACCCGAGCCCTTTTGGGGACTTGGTCAAGGACACACCAACTACTGAGCCTTGTTACCCGCTTGAGCTAGCCAAAAACCCTGACCGGGGGCATAACCGTTTACGACTAGTCTCCCGAGTGCTCAGCTTGTCGTCGACTAGAGAGAAACCTTTCTTTTGAATTGAAGTGACCTCCCGTAGTTGGGCCTGACTAGTGACTACTCCTCAATGACCCAAAGCTAAGTACCTAATTTAAGGTACCATCATTTTCAAAATCAATCGCATCACATCTATCCTTGTCAATTCATTACATTTCAAGAAAGCCCTACAAGTTATAATCTAAGTCAATATCATTATTATCACCATCAATACCATTAGCTATATCATTGACCTCCTCTTCAAATTGTGCACCTAAACCCTACGACAGCCATATCTCAACTTCTCTTTGTCTACCTTCAAAATCACCAAGTCCCAAGCCTCACGATTTGAATTAATTTTCTTCAAACATCTTTACATGAGTAGACTAGTTTAAGTTATCGTCATCTCACCAACATCTCCACTATTTTCAATATACAGGTGATTTGGATAAGAGGCAGAAAAATAATTCAGTAGAAAAGTATTGTAGGTAATGAAATCATTGGGAACAGGAAACACTTTCTCTTGTTCTGATTTTGGTTACTCAAGAAACGTGTCTTTCTCTTTATCGTTGGTCGTGCGTTCTTATGGAGAATGTTGGGCACGAATGAAAAGAATTTCGGAATACTTCAAAATTTAATTATGATCATTTTGATAAATTTCTATAACCGTCTTTTGAAAATGTATTATATTCTATATTAATATATATATAATATAATAACAATCTATAATATATATATATATATATAATATATTATATATATATATAATAATATATATAGTAAAACTACACATTTAAAAAATGTATCTTTTTAAATTTTAATACACAATGATATTAATTATAAACTTTACTATTTTTTATAATTTTTTCAAAAAAAAAAAAAAAAAAGTTCGTGGACCGCCACGCCCGCCAACCTACATGGGGCGGGCTATATTCATGAATTCTAGTCATGGCTTGGTGTGGTGACAGCAAAGCCCGTAAAAAACTAAGCCCAATAAATTTTGCGTGATTTTGAAAATACTTTTCAAAAAAAAATGAAAGTCAGTTTCCCAAACATACCTATTTTCCTTTTGACTAATGTCATTCATTTTATTGACTATTTCCCTTCTTGCCAAACCTAGAAACTCGAAACATTTTCAGAAAAACCCCAAGATCAACATTCATTGTCAAAGAATCAGTCTTTCCTCCAAATATGAAAACGGCTCCTGTGTTTTAACCTACACCATTCTAATCAGTAACCATAAAAAAAGAGACTTGCCAGAATCTCTGTTAACAATAAAAGAAAGAAAGTTAAATTCTGAATATGTTGATAAGGGTATTTGATAAAATTATCTCCATATAAAGCATCATTATACACATATTATTGGCAAATGGTCATTGCTCTAGTAATAGACTACGGCAATATGAATATATAATGAATTCCATTTGGCCAATAAATAATTGAACGAGATGCACAGGATGTGTTTTCACCCCTTATATTCTGACAAACGACTTTTAACATTCAATACTAATTTCTACTTCTGCATTGATGTCTGGGTTCTATATCAACCCTCAAACAACACAATGGCCCTAAATATCACATTCTTCACCTAATACTAACATCTGTAACATTTCTGGTCCGAGAAAAAAAAAAATCTTATAAATATGTCAGTATACATCACTTTCACGCGACAAAATTTTTTTTTATCTACAATTATAATGTTACTCAACTATTATAAGAGGATATATACTAGTTGATTGTTAATAGAGAGATCTATTGATAAAAATTGCTATTGTAGAAATAATTGGTAAATTAGCTGATCACTGTTGGTAATAATCTTTTCCAAAGTAATTAAGAAAAAGTGGGTTGATAACTTTTTAAATTTAGCATTTTGGAGTACAAAAACTAATTAACCACACTTATATTGTTTAAACAATCAAACCATTATATGGTCAATCCATACAATGCCATATAGTTCTCTAGAATAGCCGGTTCTGATTCTGGGCGGCGTTTATTGACATAGATCAGGTGGTATGCCCCTACTTTGTCACGGTGTAATCAATACATCACATATCGTTACTTCAGTATACCTTGTACGTCATTTCATCTAGCTGTTTTTGAGAATGAAAGTCTAGTTTTTGAGAGTTCATTAGATATTGTGATTTGCGTCAACAAGTGTATTTTAATTCTTTCGATACTAGCGGTAACAGAAGGTATACTGTTGTACCTTATAACCACGCGGTTTACGTTAGCCAGTCCATACCCGGCTTATATACCGAGTTAGAACACGACAATAACGAAAAATTATTACAATAATCTAATACAGGATATACCTTACTAAAAACAAAAGTCTAGAAATTCGGTGGGGATAGTTCTGGTGCGAAGCGCGCCAGCGATCTGAAGGAATCCAAGACTTCAGACAACATGGGGTTACTAACATGGTGGTATATCCATGACCTGAGTTGAAGGACGTCACGTTCCTGCCGTTGTATTTAGATGGAATGGAAACTCTTCGTACATTGGAATGCTCTGTTATATACGGAGTTGATAGAGGCTACAAAGACCATTGGTATATTCTCGTTTCGTGGTCTTGAGGCTCTCCCAGATCCTTGATTTTTACCCTGCGTCATTTCTACTTTTGTGCTGAGTAAGTTGTGGGTTACCCTTACAGGTGTGATCCATTACTACAGAGATTGCGATACAGCTTTCACAAGCGGTCCATGTGTTCGATAAAGATCCATTAGTGGTTAGCTCGGATCGTTGTCCATTAAGGCTTAATTCAGTCGTCATTACTGTGAAACATACGGAGTGTCCTCTTTTTTTTACCTTGGGCTTTATAATATTACACCCGCGTTATGTAAGTTTCTTTTTTTATTTTCATATGAGTGTCCTTTGTAGTTATTCTCATTTCTCTTTCTAAAATGTGTCATCTGGGTTTTGAGGCGTGAGAGTCTGTATATATTCCTGCCAGAAGCAGCTCTAGAGGTTTGCTACCGCGCCATGATCTCTTTTTAGACACATTGAGTCACCGTCGTGCTATGTTGCTTGAACTGACATCATATATTCGCTGTTTGATGGAGGCACGTGTAGGTGGCCTGTTTATTGACGAGGGTACCGCGCACTTATAGTTGTCTGTGCGACCCTGATCCTTATGATATCTTAGTATAAATTTGGGTGAATGGTCGGTTTAAGTGGCGGTATATATTTTTTTTATCCATCATAAGATATGCCTTTTTACCATTAAAATTAGCCCCCATATCCAACAAAAATCACCAAATGGAGCACAAATAAATTAGCTCAAGCTTAATTGGTATATAGCTACAAATAGATGTTCCATTTCACCAAAAAGGAAAACAAAACAGTAATAAATATAATATGGGTGTGGCTAAAGCTAGCTACTCAGAATTTTAATTTAGCTGAATATCTGTCTTAATAGTAATGCCAGCCTTCCAATATTTAGGAATGGCTGCTTGTTCTGACTCCACCCATTTTTGCCCATCGCTACCGTTCACCGACAGCCTTGATTTTAAGTTCTCGCTACGGTGCGGGTAGTCCTTGTAAGATTCGAGACACTTTCGTGATTGTGACACCTTCTGGGCATGCTGGTACTAGTCTGATAATTCCGGGCTTCTATCAGCAATTCAGTTACTGTGATTTTATATACTTGAATGTTATCAAGTACCTAGATATATCGTATTGCACTATATAACTACATGAAGTAGAAAAAATGAGGTTGAATGGGTTTTATTGTAAATTGGCAAAAGATCAGGCAACGGATGGTCATGAATAAAGCATATGAGACACATTAATATTCATATCATACACGTCTAAATTAGGGGAAAAGTTCTGATCATATTCGTTTTATTAAGATCAATACGATGCTACTGTGAGAATCGAATAACATTAATTTCAGTGTATAGTAGTTTATCACATCCATAGCCTTTGCAAGCGTACCTCTAATTTTAATTTCATTATTGTAGATTCCTGAGCCTGACTATGTGTTTGATTTCCTGAGGGCTCCTTATCACTATATGATGAGTTCTCTAAGCACCTACACGCAATACCCTCCGAAGAGATTCCTGCTGCTTAAGTCCTTCCTCTTATCTATATTCATCTACAGGAGCTATAGGTCGAATTTGAATTATCCTGAACTGATAAACACCGCTAGCGTGCCTCTTCAAGAGCTATTTTACCATATTATTACCAATGAGTAAGATTCGGCTAAGTTTTAGCACCGTCCCGAATAGGGCGATCAATTTTGTTTTGTAGGTACTGTAAGTAGACCTCAGTACAATATTGTGGCTATCTGTCTCACAAGACTCAACCTCTATCTATCAATCAATATCTGCAACTTTAAATGGGTGCTATATTGCCATATCAAGTTAGCTACATCTCCAGGCGAGCGAGAGCATCGATAGCAACCCAAGAAGGATATAGGTCTTGAGTTTGACTAATATCTTATACCAATCGAAATGAACAATCATTTATAAAAAAATAAGTGAGAGCGGAGCAATGCTAGAGAGGCGAGATTAAGGAACTTTCTCCGTAAATCCGTTCACCTGACAGCTATCCGACTAGTGAGTAGGACGAGCGAGCCAATTGCACTCTAGTCGACATATGGTAAGGTTTCCCTTCAAGTAGTTTCTATACTGTGCGATTAGGATTATCCTTATATCAGAGATCTCTGAATCACAATTATTTTAAGAATAGGATACAATTTAGTATAATGAGATGTCAAATAGTATATAGGGAATTTTATCTCCGAGGAAATTTTAGACATCTAGGATAGTTCACATCCTCTACATATTTGCTAGCGCTGATATTACAGATAACCTTTTTGTTGTTCGATTATCCATAATAGCAGAGCGATACATACGGATCCTATTTTTACTTATCTATTTTAGGCCGATTATGGTGTTCAAGGAGTTCTATTAACTAGTTGGTAGTGTGTTTAATTCCGGGTACTTCTAAATAGCTCTACTCTGCTTGGAGTACTTAGTCATATGAGCGTCTCTACACAATTGTTAACTCTCTACAGCGATATCTGCTGACATCAGCGGAACACTCTAAATATACTTGGAGATGCGCCTTGCTAATGAGCAAGGTGAATAACCAAAGTTATTCTACTATAAAATAAGATTTAGTAAAGATCATTACGTGATTGTGAGTATAGTGATCTTTGCAGATATTGCTAGACCAATATAATATGAGATGCATTACTAGATGTTATTTACTATGTAATGACTTCAGTGACATGTATATAGGATTGCTCACAATATATTCTCTACCGATAGTTCGGGCATATGTCCTTGATAGCCTCAACACTCAACTTACATTAATTGAGTCATTCACCCTCACTCTATATCGTTGCAGCGCAAAGGTCTATGCATTCTCATTATCCGTCTCTATTGGTTAGTAGACGATGAGCAGTCTAGAGAGAGAGTCGACGTATAAAAATTCTCAATAAACCAACTAAAAAAAACACTATAGTACCCGATATCACCTAAATTATATCTTAATCTTTTACATTCCAATATATGGAGATTAATTCTATTTTATTGATTCTCATGATGATCTTCTTCTACAATATCAATTTTATGAGTTGCTAAAAATAGTCTATATTTGTGATAGTATTGCATACAGTACAACGAGTGTGACGAAAGAAGGAATAAGAAGCAAGAATAAATTAGTAGGCTAATTTAAAATATATTTATATAGTTGAATTAAAGTATATAATACTACTATTTGTTTTATTTTAAATGTGGTTTGTAATTGAATCACTCATACGCTAACATTCTTTGCGCTTCCGCAAGGCTAGTACACACTGGGAATTAAGTGCATTTGATAAATCAAATAAAACGACGAAGTGGAGTCACAAGCGAGTTTGAGAATGAGACTGTGTGCGATCGGACTCTACACTAACAATGCTGGAATGTCTTCAACCACTATAGATATGTTGAATGTCAATAGTTCAAGTGTTATGCAATTTGCTAACATATATGTCAATCCTCAATATCGAGAATAAGTTGCTTTGATTATAAGTAAATTATGAAGCGGTTCAGTGCAGTTAAGTATTGTTGAAGCTATTCAATTGCTCAAAGAGTATCTAGATGGTATGTTATAGAATATATACGATGCATTCTAGAATGTTACTTCTTGCAATAATCAAATCTTACAATCATAAAATCTACCTTCATATAAATTAAAATCTTTACCAAAGAAATAAAAAACAGAAAAAAACATACTATATACAAATATCCTAAAAAAATATAAAACAGAAATAAGGTTCCTTAATACATTTATTTCAATTCGAATAGGAACAATAAATATATTATATTTGTTCTTAACTCATGATATCCTTATTACGTTTCGTCTAATCATAGCTAATATGACAGGATCTTTACCAAGCATGTTAATATATTTAAGCATATCTGGATTATAAGGGACGCACACAATAAGGTTTAGATGGACCGCACCTTCTATAAATTATTAGACTGCAATCTAACTACAAGAATTTGTGGACATTTTTAGTTTTTTATCGACATTAATCAAAATACTAATACTGATAAATAAATCGCAATAGCTATACCATAATTAATTCATGTTCAAATGAGGATGACTACATACGTAGTAGTAGCAATAACGCTTAATAAATAATAAGAACTTATCAATAGTCTGTTTAATAATATATCTTACAACGTAAATAATATTATAACCAATTAATTAATGACAGAATAGCATTTGTATTCATCGACACTAATTCAGTTCATTTACTCTCATAAACATGTATGTTAATTCCTGTCTTTTCTATGATAAGTGAACATTTTAGTCTTAATTTTAATTTAATATATATTATATTCATATTGTATAAACTTATATCCTGGATTATAAAAGTTAATAGAAACTCTGTTTAAAGTAACCTATCTGATTTTGTCTAGTCAATCCTATATCTCTAGTGGACGCTTTTATAGAAAGTTAGAAACTATATATTATATAAAAATTTGAATAGACATAATGTCATTACCTAAAATAGATATTCATCAGAAAAAGTCATCGAGAAATGACCAAAAGTGTTATTGAAGATCAGTATAGTCCGGTTTGGTTAAACTTACGGAATCAAAAAATGACTATGTGGCTAACATAGACACAAAGGATCTAAGCCAGGCGTCTCTCACTAAATCATATAATCCTAGATCTACTTAAGGGGTAAATAAGACCAACTCAAATATGTGATGCGTAAATGATATGCACTTTCATTTTTGTACCAATTAAAATTCCTGTGTGAATTGACTTTGGGAGTTCATTAAAATAATTCGAAACTCAATATTGATGGAACAAAGATATCCTAAAGTTGGACTTACACTGCGGTTATTTGACATCTGTATATACCACACAAATGCTATGAAATATTTAAAAAGTATGTATAACCCTCAAACTCTAGACTTTTCTTTAATACAGACATTTAAGAAGAATAGATATCCTCATATTCCAAAACATATCCATAAAAAATGCAAGAAATTTTCATCCATAACATTTTTCTACAATATCATGACTTAATTTATATCAACTAATTATACTCTCTAATTATATAAATAAACCTACATCAATCTATTAAGCAACATTTCCCACTATAATAATTCATATAAGTACTAGCTTGATCCCTTACATCGGTCTGCGCTTACCATACTCAGATACTTTTCGCCTTTATCCAATAAGAATAGATTAATCTGAGAATAGTAAGAAGGAGATATATTTTCCATTGTTCTGATAGAATAATGCATAGTACTATGCACATTACTTGTTGTTCAATATCCTCTGGATTACTGTTACAATGCTCTGTTGATTTGTTTCTTAGCGATATCCATTCGATCCACATCACCTCACTCTCTACTGACTAAAGTATAGTACTTAGGTTTTATGCTGGGATAGTTTGACATAGATAAGATGAGAGTTATCGGTTTCGAATTTTGTACTCGGAACTCATCTATACTTGCATAAATCCGTGTTATTTGAGGTTTTGTTGTAGTATTAACATGATTATACAGATCTGAGAAATGACATCGAATATATTATGATATATTAGTAATTATTCTCATTTAAAAGTTCTATATGAGAGGATGATGTTTAGATGTTTTGAAGTATGATCGATCACGTACCCGTAGAATATGCCCCTAAATGGAATGGTTTTTTAGACCACTCCACCAAATATCTCAGACGCGTGGTATCGCCTATCTTTAACTCTGTTCAATTCTAGTACTTTTAATAGTAACTTTTTAAGGGGAATGAGAGGCAACGAATAGACTCAGGCAATTGATCCATACTTATGGAATAATAACACAATCATGTCCATCTTCCATTAATTTTGGTAGATCAATGCCGGCAGCAAGATGGCAGCGAAAACTTGTCCCGCCTCCCAGCGTTATATTTTACTTAGCGTGACCGATAGCGCGACAGTTCACCGATCAATCAAATGTTAAACTATTAGATGAATCTCACCTACAACACCGCTGCTTAATCTAATCCTCTTTTACCTCAACAGCCAAGCACTATTTGCAGATCACATTTCTCTATTGCTAGGACGATACTCGCGTAGCCAGATTTAAAGAGCCCATCTCTAACCCATTAGCTGCTATCATTTGAATCATCGTGATCGAGGGTATCACATTAAGGTCGATATGCTAGTACGTCTTTTACAATAATAAATCATATAAAATCAGTGCGTTCCGATTTATATCCTTACTGGACATACCGTAACTTTCCATATCATATACATTTTTCTTATTGAGCCTACTAACACTATAACAAGGAACGCAATGTATAATACGATATCAAGTCATGAAGTCTATTGTCTACCCTCGTCTTTTAACTGGTGGATAATACGTAGGTAAGAAGTCTTGCTATGAGTTAGTAAGACACAGTGATCACCATGTACTCTATTTGAGCATTTGCATGTAAATTATCTAGAATAGATCATATGCGTTTGGACTAGAACGACTCGAATTGTTTCAATTTCACTATCTGGTGCTCGTTCAGAAGAAATGTTATCGATTTATAGATAGGTTTGGCAAAAGCGAACTTAAGGTAAAAAAAATACATGCACAGGACATCTATTACCAAGAAACGGTACTGAGCCACTTATGCCAGCAAAGGACGAATATAACGGAACGCTCATACACGCTCTCTCGACTCTAACATAAACAATGCTTTCATTATTTCGCAACTTTCTGATATTTAGAGAATTATCTGACACATTCATGATATATTAACTATATTATCACGCTAGAGGCAGAGAGCTCTTTTATTGCGTCTTAGGTCCACTTCTATATTAACTGGGCCGTCGCGTCGCAGCTAGTTCTTAACGGGTGAGCAAATCAGTCAGCCACCACTCTACGGTTAGAATCCTTAATGGCGAACATATTGGAGCCCGCTATCCAGTAGAATGAGTAGACGTTGAGCTCTGAGACCGAATATGGCCTAACGATCCGCGACATAACGATGATAAGACCCATCAGGTTTCTCTGAGTATTGATATATCAGTTCTGGAGTAGAGTTACACAAGTCTATATAATAATGATATAAGAGAATGTGAGTAATACAGCATTATCTTTGAAACTCGATGTTCGATATATATAAAGTAGTTAAAAATTATAGAAGGAAATTTAAACGAATTTTTTTATTCATAACGTAGATTGATTGATGATATTAAAAGGGGTAGAGGAGCAGGACAACAGGTTCCTTGGTGGTTAGTTTCACGCCTAATATATCCATAAAATAGATCACATAATTTATAAGCGTTCTCATCTCACGCTTGAATACTCGTACACTTAGTCAGTAAAAAAAAAGTTAGATCTCACGAGTTAGCCTATATTCCGATATTATTTAAGTGACGGGGAGGGCATCACACAATTACCGATCAAGATAGCACGGAACAAGAGGAATTTCACTTGGAAGATAATCAGACTCATAAATGATCACAGACTTTTTTTTAAAAACAATTTAGAACAGCGACATTATACATATTCCAACCTAATGAGTTAATATATAAAAAATGGGGAGGGAGTCCAAAGGCCACCATGGAATCACATGCCTCCGCACGGATAATGTTACATGATATAATGGATAAATTAGTATCTGTGAAATGAAACAAAACTAGTTTATCATTACTCAATACATATAGTTATTTAACCATAATGAATTGAGTTAATATAATGATATATTTTTAGTCTTGTATTTAATAAATTTTATATGTGGTGGTAAATGAGACTAAAATGATGTGCAACCATACAATAACAGTTTACAATGTAGTCCATTAAGATATACTGAAAGTATGTTTATCATTTACTTCATCTAAAAACAAGCTGAACACCTAGTCCTATCCTCATCGTTTAACATGCATTTAGCCAGATATTAAAGAATAGATTCCTCTGCTGGCGCGCTTCGCATCAGAACAACTAGTGTGTTATATATAAATGAAACTAAAATATATATTTTGTAGTAATATAATATTATCAATAATGAAGTTGAGTTAGAAATATATTCATCTATAGGTTTTCGCTAGTAATAAGAATTAGTAATAGGGAGGTTGGACTAATAATTAATAGAAAAAGGATATAATATAAATAGTGTCAAATAATTTTAAAAATTTGAAGTATTATAATTCAGTTTTCATATTTCGTGCTCTCATGCTTACCTTTAAGTAATATTAAGAATACCAAACCGAAGGATAGCAAACGACAAATAAATATAACAGAGAGTTTTTCGTTGATCCCTAGAGACCGTAGATACTGGGTCAGAAACGGGTATAGCCCTGTGATGAATAAAGATGACGTCATTTGATTTCGAAGTAAATACTGATACATTATCGCAAGTGGATCGTTCATACAATATAGATGCGTATTTTCTCAACATACACCAAGCCCTTCAACTAAGATATCATCGGATGTTTGTTCCTTCATCATAGAGTATTCAATACTTTCAACGATATAGTGAATCTTCGTCAATATCTATAGTATTAAATCCTACTTAGTATAGTAACGAAATAATATTGCTCTAGTATAAATAAATGGCTGAGCCTCTCTTGACAACCCGAAAGATTAAAGGGAGAAGTGGTAACGGAGTGGAAGAAGGGACGATTTTGGCCAACCTGTTTGTAATTTGTGGAGGAGGCTATGATCTATTACACGGAAAGAAAGTAGATAATGGCTGGGCACCGGTAGGAGTCGTGTATAATAGCACGACATATATTGATCAAAGACCGAGGAGGTCAATTGATATAGCTAATGGTAAATTAGGCAGATATGCTTCAATTAAATAATTGTATCAACAACTAAATTGACTCTAT
>VALG01002219.1:0-14788 GCA_009835305.1 Ipomoea purpurea
ATACAAAGGGTCTGGGGGTGTTATGCCACATCTGAGCTGGAGAACTCAGATGCATAGGCTACACTAACTAAATATCCCCAAAGTAATGTCAATACATCATCAAGGCACGCAGGCCGAAAGGAAAGCTATCTATCTAAGTCTTGGTCCTCTAGCGCGCTCCGGAGCTACTCATATGTTTCCTGAAAGCCAAATATCTGTTCAGCGAATAATGCTGGTAACCCACTCCACGCGTTAAAAATACCATATAGGTATATATACTATACATACATACATACATATAATTATATATATACTATATACTATATATATATATATAATATTTATATATATATATAATATGAAAACCATTTTTGAAGCCGGAAGATATATATAACATAAGGAGACTCTAGCTTTAAAACCAAGAATATACTTGACAAGTAGGGACAAGCACATTCAACAGTTATAATCAAGCGTATAAAAGATACTAGCATATAACCTAAGTCACAAGTTTATTTCACATCATTCATATAATCATTCAATCAATATCTTATATTCTTATCACATAAGCACACTTTGGTGGCGCACAGGACCAATCGCATTCCCAATAAAATGAGGGTCAGCGCATATAGCGCTTAACAGGGGCCCCGCTGCACCCTGCCTCGTACCGCAACACGAAGGGGTTGACCGCAACCAACCAATGAACCGCAGCTCATCATAACGTTTGCCCACAGCCAAATGGTGGACCGCAGCCCAAAGTGTATTCTGACCGCAGCCAGATATGATGAACCGCAAGCTCATGTAAAACGTTTGATCGCAACCAAACAGTGGACCGCAGCCCGAAAGTGTATTTCTGTTTCCAACCAGATTATGAACCGCACGCATGTATAGCCAACTTGATCGCAACAAATTGGTATCATGCACACATAACACGTAGCAAGCACATGCAAACCCACATTAACGCATTGGGAAAGGGGAGAAAAACGTATAAAGAAACCTATGTGTGGTCATCCACATACTAGGAAATAATCCTAAGGGTTCATACATCTTTCACCTAGTCAACGGGTACTAATTCAACTAGCATGCAATATACAAGACTCTCGTAATCTTACGAATGCACCTGAAACATCATACTAGACTCAAGGATGATAAAAAGAGTCTGTTGGGATACCACGAGGGTCTGGGAAACATCAAACGGGGAAACCACCATCCCAAATTGGGAAAAACCAGCGGGTGGCCGCCGGGCGGCGAGTTGCTGGGCAGCGGGTGCCCGGCGGGCAGTCGCCCGCCAGCCAGCTGCCGCTGCCGGCGATGCCCTTTGGTGCAGCGGGTAGGTGGCGGGTTCCCCTACCCCCCACTAACTCTTTTTCAATATATTTGGTCCCGGGATCTTTCGTGAAACCCGAAACCATGTTTAGACACTTTTAAACATAAACGACGACACACGTAGTCAAAATAATAATCAACCAAGAATCATATTGAACACATCGTAACATGACATCTAAACATAAGTAACACCCGAAACATGCGAAATCTCACCCAAATATATCAAAGAATATCACAATACGAAATTCCAATTTGACCTAGGGCTCTAATCATATTCAAATCAAAAATCATAGTTTTATCTTTAAAAAATCAAGAACATCAAGATTTATCAAGAACAACACCAATTATCAAGATCCTCTTATAATCATCAAGATTATCAAGATCAACACATAATATCATCTCATCAACATCAAGATCATATCATAATCATCATAAAAGATTTATCAAGACTTAAGCATAGAATTGCATATCAAGGAAGCAAAAGAAGAAGATTATAGCAAGGAATATAGGTTTTGTTGAGACAAGGGTTACCTCTTTTGCCTTAATTAGATTCTTTGGTTATTAGGTTCTTTCTCTAAGATCTCTTCTTCTTGATTTCCCTACATTGGTGATAAGGGAATTCTTGGGAATTCTTGTGTGGTGGATATCTATTGTGGTGTGACTTCTAGGTGCCTCCTATGTCCCTATTTATATATTCTAAGAGTCTAATTAGGGTTTGAATGGTATGGGTTTTGCTAATTCTATTTCTTTATAGGACTAAGGGATTGGTTTAGGGATTAAGGGTCCATGGTCTAGGTGGACCCTTCCTAATTAATTAATGGAATTTAATTCTCTTTTTAGGGTAAGTAATTACAATAATTAGATTGGGATAGAGGCCGTAACACGGAGTGTTACACCCTCCCCCCCCCCCCCCCCCCTCACAAGTGGCTTTCGTCCCCGAAGCCGGTGCGTGGATCCATTTCTTCACCCTGGACGTCATGTATTTTGGCCTCCTGGTTAGGAAATGTGGCTCCACGTGTCGTTTTTGCTGGGGTAGAGTGGAACTTTGGTGAGGTGGTGTTTGGAAAGTTTGGGTCTACCTTGGTTTCCTGCTCCCAGGCTAGACGCCCGCGTGTGCCCAACATAGCCTCAATTGTTGCCACCCTTCGATCTAATGCGCACGTCGCATGGATTAGGGATGAGAACCCTTCATCCATGATTTGGTGTTGCCGAGTAAGTTTCGCGAGGATGCTCTCATTGACGGACTCGTCTTCATTTCGGCTTTCTAGATTTCTCTCTCTCTTGCGCGGATGCAGGTGGGTTAGGTTCGTTATCCTCCTCTTGTTCCTCATGTTCCTCTTGTCCCACAATTCTTGCATTGCCCTCCTTAGCTTTTTTGTTGGAGATATCCAATTGATCAACCAACTCTCTTTCGTTCTCCCGCGGGTTTTTAGGCAAACCTCCTCGAGGGTGATGTATTGTCCCTCTCCGACATAGTAGATGTTGTTGCGGCGGAGTTTCTAGGCATTGAAAAACCATCCCTCTTACGGATTTGATCTCCGTGTGGCTTAGGTCCACTCCCTTTTTTTCCATGATCCAAACTCAGGATCATCCTGTAAGGTAGACTAAGCCGGTTGCTAGTCTTACAAAACTCATGTGTTTCAAACATAAGGGCCGGTAGATTGAACTTGACTTTGTGTTTTAGAAAGTAGGAAAAGGTTCACTCTAGGCTTCCCACATCTTTGCTCTTGTTGTTCGTGGGCAACAAGCTATCAGTTACAATCATGACTAGTATCTTTTGCTCGGTGGTTAGCCACTTCCTGTTTGGCCGGGTAGCCGAGGTGAAGCCTTCTTCCTTCCCTAGTCGGTACCCGAGGTAATCCTTATACCCCGTGCCTTGGGTACCGATCCATCCCTTCCGGTCATAATCCGACACACCCGTGCGGGTCAGTTTTAAGAGTTTGGCCAAGCGGCTTTAGAGAGTACTATCTCTTTGCCTTGGACCTTGGCGGTGATCTCAACTTGTCACCCGTTCGACGGCTACCAAGTGGCGATAGAATTCTTTCACCAACTCGGGGTACGTATCCCCTTTGATTGTGAGATAGGTATCCAAAAGCCCTTGGAAATTAAGCACATCGACCAATTTCGGAGAGAATTGGTCGGGTTCGAGGGCTTTACCTCCGATCACTATGTAGTCGGCTTTGTTCCATTCCTGGGATCGGATCCCAACGGGCTTCTTCGGCATCGCGAGATTCTTTAGGGTGGTATTTTCCCGTAGACTCTTTCCGGCGATGCTCCGGCAGAGTTCCAGCGACGGCAGTGCGGCTCGATTTTTTTGGATGGCGAGGCGTGGCTGTCCTGGGCGGAGCAGAAGGTCGCGTGGGCATCGGGAGGGAGGCCGGGCGAGCAGCAGGTTCGTCGTGGCAGTGGGCTTGTCGCGGGTGGCCTGCGGGCGATAGCGCGCGGGTTCGTCACAGGTGGCTTCGGGGCGGTGGAGACGGGTGTGTCGTCGGCCGGTTGCGGTGGATGGTGGCGCGGCGGCAGGTTGTCGAGGTGGGGTGGTGACGGCGGGTTGTTGGAGGGGAGGAAAGAGTGTAACACCCCGAAATTTTGAGACTTTTAAAACTTATATAATAAAGTTAAATCCTCATTAAATCCTGAAATATAACATAAGAGTATGGGGTGCTATGCCACACCTGAGCTAGAGAACTCAGGTGCACAGGCTAACTAACTAAAATCCTCAATTAATGTCAATACATAAGCATGGCACGCAGGCCGAAAGGAAACTAGCTACTCTACGCCTCAGATCTTTAACGCGCTCTAGGATCTACTCATCTGTGCCTGAAAGCCAAATATATCTGTTCAGTGAGCGATGCTGGTAACCCACTCCAACGCGTTGAAATACTATATAGGTATATAAATATAGATATAGATATAGGAAAACCATTTTGAAGCAAGAAGATATATTCTTAGGAGACTCTAGCTTTTAAAACCGGGAATAGACTCAACAAGTAGGGATAAGCACATCAAACAGTAATAAACAGTTAAGTAGAGATAACATCGTAAGAAATGCACATCAAAGGTCACAGTTCACTTCTCATTTCCATCATATCATCATTCAATCATCATTCATAGCACATAATCATTGAGGGTTAATGCGTATAGCATTAACACGGCCCTGCAGCACCCTACCCTCAGTACCGCGGTATGAGGGGAGTTGATCGCAACCAACCCTTTGAAAACCGCTGACGAACTCAACGTCGGATCACGATCCGGCTCACCGCATACGCACCCAGTCGGTGGACCGCGATCCCCTTTACAAGGGGGGACTTACGACCCTACACACCCTCGATGCGCACAGTCGGTGGACCATAGCGGATCTAAGTCGGTGGGCGAAGATTCTCGGAGACTATGGCCCTACACACCGATGTCCCATCGTTTGGTGGATCGCAGCCAGCCGTAGCCTACACACCGCCTGATTACTCAGGTCGGTGGACTACAGCCTTCCTCGCTATTGGCCCTACACACCGTCCTGGCGCGTTCAGGTCTAGTGGGTCATAGCACCGAGGCCCATATTTGGACCTGTAGTCCAAGAAGAAAATCCATTTGGCCTTAGCCACTTCTGAGTCTTAACCCAGGATAATCCATTGGCCTTCAGCCACTTCCGAACCTTCAGTCCGGGATCAATCCATTCGGTCTTCAACCGACTTCCGAACCTTAGTTCGGGAACAATCAATTCGGTCTTCACCGACTTCCGAACCTTAGTCCGGGAACCACCCAATTGGCATATAGCCAAAATGGGGGGATCATGCAACACATAACACATAGGAGCACGTAACAACACATTGGGGGGAGAGACATATAAATAAACTTACGTGTGATCATCCACATACTAAGAATAGTCTTAAGGGTTCATACAACTTCCACCTAGGTCGACGGGTTACCAATTCAACTAGCATGCAATACCTGAGACTTATTTATCCTACGAATGGTACCCGAAATATCAAACTAGACTCGAGCATGACAAACGGGGTCCGTTGGGAACCCATGGGGGATGGGGAACATCAAATGGGGAAGCCGGAGACCCAGGGTGGGGTACGGCTAGCGGGTAGCCGGTGGGTGGGTCACTCGCTGGCTGCCCGCCGGAGATCACTGTTCGGCAGCGGGTTGCCGGCGGGCAGCGACTGCCCGGCCGCTGCCCGCTGCCGGCGGTGATTTCTGGGCAGCGGGTAGTGGCGGGTTCCCCTACCCCCACTGACTCCTTTACCATAATTTCGTCCCGAGATCCGTTGTGGAACCCGAAACCATGCTTAGCCACTTTTAAACGCAAATAGCGACACCACGTAAGCAATACGAATCAAAAGCAAGAATCATGTAGGACTTATTCTATTACGACTTCTAAATATAAATAACACCCCGAACATGCGGATTCCCACCCAATATAAATCAAGAACATCGCAATTCAAATTCCCAACCCATCCTTGGGCTCTAATCCACCCGAATCATCAAAAACATATTTTTCTTTTAAACATAAAAGAATATCAAGATTCGTCAAGAATCATCACACCCAAAATCAAGAACTTCCTTTCAACATCAAGATCACCAAGAAAGCAATAAATCATCTTATCCAATCATCAAGAAACATTAACACAATTTATCATCAGAAGGAATTCATCGATGACCCAACCAAAGAATATAGAGGGAGGCCAAAGGAAGGAGAATATAGCAAAGAATAATAGGTTTTGTTGAGACATGGGTTACCTCTTAGCCTTAATTAATTCCTTGGCTATGAAGGATCTTTCTTTAAGCTTTCTTCTTCTTGATTTCTCTTAAGGGAATTCTTAGAACTTCTTGTGTGGTGGAGAGATTATTGTGGTGTAAGAACTAGGTGCGTCCTATATCCGATATTTATAATAGATTTAAGAGTCCTAATTAGGGTCTAAATGTATGGTCTTAAATTTTATTCCTTATAGGACTTAAGGACTGTTTTAGAGATAAGGGTCCATGTCCATTAGTGGACCAATATTAATTAATTAAAGAGAATCCTAATCATAGATCTGAATAGTTAAAAGGCCTACTTCCTTTATTCCTAATAGATAACTAGGTTCTATGATTCCTAATTAGAATTGACTAGTAAAAGGTTTACTTTCTTTATTCCTAATAGGATTAAAACTCTAGTTTTGGCAAGGGTCCACGATTCATGGTGGACCTTACTAATTATTTTAAAGGGAAACCTAACCAAATTAAATCATATTTAATTATTATTAACGGGATTAATTAAATAATTAATCCGGGATTGAAGGCCGTAACACGGGGTGTTACAGAGAGAGAGTTGTGTGTTTGGAGGAAGAAGGAGGGTTTTTGATTTGGGGGTTTTGTGGGTTTTAGGGATTTGGAAGGGTTTAAGAAGGTAGTGTTCCCTTAAAGTTTTCAAGAAACATTCATAGTCTAGTGGTTAAGAAGTTGGTTTTATAAGTAGGAGGTTTAGGGTTTAATTCACATTGATAACATTAGCACTCTTTGTTGAGCATCCTTTGAATCCTTCCTTCCTTTTTTTTTTTTTTTACCCAAGTGGCAAGAGGTTTGACTTGTCTTCCTTGTTGAACTTTTGTCTTCATTGGGTGTTGCTTTTTGGGGGATGTTCTAGTCCTTCTTTTTATGCTAATTTATTTGACTTCGTCTTTTATTTATAATAATTTCTAAGTAACTAAACTAAACAAGTGGTTTCACTATGAGGTTGGTTTACAGGGGTTACTGGTTATCCTAAGCAGAATTCTTCTTCCTGGTTTTCTTCCGATTAATTTGCGGGGTCTTCGTCTCCTGGGGCTGTGTTTTCTTTCGTTGAGGTTGCCCTCGTTTTCAAGATCGGCCTGTGTGCGGCTCATGACGAATACTTTTCCGGGAGCACCGTAATTCACTTGATTGCTTGTGCCCCCGTGTTGGTCCATGATTGAAGGGCGCGAGTTCGGGGGTTGAGTGCATTGGAAGGACTTGTGTCCTTCTCCCCCGCAGTTGAAACATCGCCAGGGGTTTCCCATGCAGTCCTTGCCTCTATGGTCTTTGTTGCATCTCCGGCAAAGGGAGGGTCTCGCATTGGTTTCGTTGTTTCTCAGGGGTGGCCTTGGCCAATTGGGTTGCTTGGCCTTGTGTTAGTATCGTTCCTTGTTCTTTTCACGGGTGGTGCCCCACCTCCCGTGTTCCTCTTACGAATCTCTTCCTGGATCCCACGTTGTAGTAGTTGGATCAATAGAGCTTGGCGGCATGGAGTAAGCCTCGTTGAGGGCCGGGGTCCACTCACGATTAGTGCTTTCCGGGCTTCGAAGTTGAGGCACGATATAAATTTTTCTATCTTGGTTGCCTTCCGGGCTACGTCGCTTAGTTTTGGGTGACCTGTGTTAGTTGCTGTAGGGTCTGAGCCAGGGGTCATGTGTGGGTTCTGGGGTCCCTTGACTGTCTTCTGTTTGTGCCATGTCGTTGGTCTACAGGACCAATGTTTATTGATGAGTTAGAGCGCGCGTTGCACCCTTACCTTGATGCGATAAGCGAAGGGGAAGTTCTTTAAGTTTAATGAAAGATAAAGTGAAAGAAATTATGTGAGATAGGTAGGCTCACAATCTCACCGCGCGTCCTAAGATTCCTGAATCCTAGTTCTTAAAACTAGAGTTTATGCCTAATGTTCCTAGAGTCCGGTCTTAAGAGTCTTATCCTAGGGTCAAACTTAGGCTCTGATATAGCATCTGTAAACCCGAAATTTTAAAACTTTCAATCTATTAATATGAAACAATTTTATTAATTAATCCTGAACAGAGTATTCTAAACATAAGGGTCTGGGGTTTATACCACATATGAGCTAGAGAACTCAGATAACAGGCTACACTAACTAATTATCCTCAACATCGTCATTACATCATCACCCGCAGGCCGAAAGGAAAGACTAAACTATCTAAGATGAGGTCCTCTAGCGCACTCCGCTAGCTAATCATCTGTGCCTGAAAGCTACAATATATCTGTTCAGGCGAATGAGCTGGTAAACCACTCCAACGCGTTAAAATACAATATAGGTATATAATATATATAAGATATAGGAAACATTTTGAAGCAGGAAGATATATACTTAGGAAACCTAGCTTAAAACCAGGAATAGACTCGACAAGTAGGGATAAACATATTCAACAGTCATAATCAAGCATGTAAAGACATCGTCATATATCCTAAGGTCACAAGTACTTTCATATCATTCATATCATCTTTCAATCAATATCTTTATCACTAAGCACACTTTGGTTGCGCCACAAGACCAATCGCATGCCATACATGAGGGTTAGCGCATATAGCGCTAACACGCGCCCGCAGCAGCCTGCCTCATACCGCAACATGAAGGGGTTGACCGCAGCCACCGTTTGAACCGTAGTTCATTTAACCGTTGACGGAGCTCAACGCGGACCACAACCCTACACACCGTTGACGAGCTCAGTCGATGGGTTGTGGCCCTTTTGTGGAATGCAGCCCTACACACCCGTTGACGAGCTCAATCGGTTGGACTGCACCCTCTGTAGAACCGTTGACGAGCTCAATGTCGGACCACAGCCCTACACACCGTTGACGAGCTCAATTGGTGGACTGTGGCCCCCTTTTGTGACTGCAACCCTACACACCGTTGACGAGCTCAATCGGTGGATTGCAGCCCATGTAAAGCCAATTTGACCGCAGCCAATATTGGGGAGCCATGCACATATAACACGTAACAAGCACATGCAATTCAATTAACACATTGGAGAGAGGAGAAAACGTATAATGAAACCTATGCGTAGTCATCCAATACTATGCATAGTCCTAAGGGGTTCATACATCTTCCACCTAGTTACGGGTACCGATTCAACTAGCATACAATACACAAGACTCTTTTTCCTACGAACGGTTACCGAAATATCAAACTAGACTTAGGCACGATGAACGGAGTCCGTTGGGACACACGAGGACGAGGAAACATCAAACGGGAAGCCAATATCCCGGAGAAGGAAAAATCCAGCGGGTGACCGGCGGGTGGAGAACCAACCGCCGGCGGCAAGTCTCCGGGCAACGGATGCCCGACGGGCAGTCGTTTGATACCCCGAAATCCCACATTCAATTAATGGATTATTGATAATTAATCCTATTTCAGTTAGTGAATTAATTCCTAAAATCCTGAAAATTCAATACTTGGGGACTAGTAATTGACTAGTCAACCCAAAGTCAAAGTTGTACCTTGAGCTTTGTAAGGGAGTTCCCTTGTTCCTTACACTTCCTAATGTTAGTAAGGGCATTCTTGACCTTTCACTTGGTGTTAGTATTGTAACCTAACCTAGTAGACCATCTTCATTCTTTCCTTACACTTTCTAAAAATCTAGCTCCACCTTCTCTCTAAAAAGGTGTGTACCTTTTCTTCCAAGCCAAGTTGGAGCCTTGCCAAAATTTCAAGAGTTGCTTCCAAGATTCAACCTTTCACATATTTGGGCATCTAGGAGTGTAAGATCTAAGTTCATCTTGTGTTTTTGGTTTCATCTTAGGTGTTTTCTTAAAGGTAGGATCTTTATGATCTTTTGGTTGTTCTTGAAGTGGGTTTGGAAGGTGAGCCTTGAGAGGAGCTTATTAAGGTGTAAAGTGAAGTCTTTAGTCTACAAGAGGTAACCCATGCTCTACAAAATCTATTTTGCTTACCTATATGTGATTTATTGGATTCTACATGTGTTTTGTTATAAATGTGAGTGTTTATGCATTCTCTTGTGAAAATGCATATCTAGAGCTTGTGTTTAGGGTTCATTTGTGCCATTGCTTGGCATTTCCTGTGATTCAAGTCATTTTGTTGTATTGGTGAGATTTGTCATGTTTTGGACTTGAATTTAAGCTTGGAGTTGAAAATCCCCGAAGGGATTATTTGTGGTACAGGGTGTACCCGCGGGCGGAACGGTGGGTAGGGGTCCAACCCGCTGCCCACCGCGGGGTACACAAGTTGGGCAGCCTATACCCGCGGGCGGAACCGCGGGTAGAGGCCTACCCGTGGGCCTACCCGCGGGTAAGTGATGTGAAGTTGTTCGAGATTTGTTCCCGTGATTCTTTTGACTCGGTATTTGGTCTTTTGACTCCCCAATGTTCTTTTGTGGAACTATTTGAGTGTCTTCTTGATGTTTCGTATGTCTAGAACTATGTTGTAGGTATCCATGTAGGTCTTTGGTGTCTTGATCGTGCTAAGTGTTTAACATTGTGTTTCGTTGAACCGTGATGAGTCTTGTGTGTTCCTCAGAAACTACCTTTGGTTTACCCGTTTGATAAACAAGCTAGTTTGGTGGTTAATTGCTAGCATGTGTGTTTGTACCTTCCTATTGGTTGATGATAACTTTGTGTTTCATTGTAGTTGTTGTTGGACTGTGTTCCATTCCTTGATTGAGTATGTTTCATATCTTCGTTGTGATCCGTTGATTGATTCCTGTTGTGGTGTGATGTGTGTGTGGTTTACCTGGATTGCACGATTAGTGGTATGGGACCTAGTCACCAAGGGTATTGCAGCGTCCTCGTGGTGGCCGTGACGTGATTATGGAGTTTGTGCCTTTGTGTAAGGTTCACGTGATTATTTCTGGGATAACATGTGTTATCCAGGGCATGTGTTGCCATGTGTGTGTATGGTACCCTCATGTACTATGAAATTGGTGGTCTTTTGGTGGTTTGTTGATGGGGGACGACGGTCCCAGGAGGGAAAAAGTTGGACTAAGAAGTACAGGGGTCCTGGAGGTAATGGTTGAAAAAAGAAAACAAGGTTGGGGGTAGCCATAAGGTTGGAACCGGTCATAAGGAAGGCATATCAACTCGTGATGAGTGATGTCACGAGGGCTTGTGTAACCATTATGTGAGTTCTTCTCTTGTGGCGTGTGCAGTCACAAAGGCAAGTGTTTCCTAGGCATGTGTTGCCGTGGGTAAGTCTTATTCCTTTGCGTTGTGCTTGTCGGGTGTGATCTATTGTGTGATGATAGATCATGCCTTGACTCTTCTTGAGTCATATTGTTATTTGTGGTATTGGGATGTGTTCCCGTTCTTGTTGAGAGTGTTGAGTCCTATGTTGGCTATTACTCTTGGTTTTTGCATATATATATATATATATAATATAATATATATTATAATATATATTATATATATATATATATTATATATGTATGTATTCCTGTTTCGAAAATGACTTTACAACTTATATCTTACTTATGTATGTTATTTCACAAGTATTGGTGGGTTACCAGCATTATTGGCTGATCGGGCGTCGTCCCATGTTTTATTGTGTTCCTTTCAGGTGATGTCTAGGCGAGTGCGCGGTCTAGTACTTGCTAGTATGAGCTTTCCCCTCTCGTTTTGTGGCTTGTGAGCCAATGTAGATGTAGAACTTGAGATTATGGGATTAGTTGTAAACATTGCAGATGTTGCCTGTGCGTTCATCTTAGGTGAACGTGGAATAGCACCCCGTGTTTGAGATTCTATCTATCTATCTATCTTTCAGTCTTCCGTTGTGACTATTGTTTAGTTCCATTTATCTGCATGTTTTAAGGCTTTTTATAGCATGTTTTTAGGGGGTGTTACAAGTCGTCTGCCCGTCGGCTGCCCCGCTGCCAGCGATGCAATTTGGGCAGCGGGTAGGTGGCGGGTTCCCCTACCCCCCACTGACTCATTTTCAATATTTGGTCCTGGGATTGTTGGTCCCAAAAGAGGTAAGGTGAAATTCTAGAGGGGTGAATAGACTTTCCAACTTTTTAGCACACAATGCAACGATTGGTAAGCAGAGATAAAACAAGACTCTTAACTAGATTGTTAGAGTCCGTGCACAGCGGAAATAATAAACGATACGGTGTGTGTGTAGATTGTGTCAAGATTATTTTCGTGAGAATCAAGCAAGAACTGTAAGTAGAGAAAGCAGTAAAGAACACAAGGCAATTCATAGTGGTTCGCGAGGTGATGTAATCCTCCTACTCTACTTTCTCTTTTCTCCCAAGAACCAATTCACTATATCCACCACTTCTTGGTTCCAAGATACAATGAATTTCCATGATCTAGTGCTTTGATCACTAAGCCCACACTAATCACGCCCAGTGCCTCCAACACTGCTGCTTCGGGTTTCACGTCGCTGCGTTATTTCCCAGGATTTCACAACTCTGTGCTACTTTCCCCCCGTCTTCTACGATCTGGTAGAAACGTATCCCGTGATTTGGTGCTTTGATCACCAATCACGCCCAATGTCTTCCCGACACTGCTGCTTCGGATCTCACAACTCCTGTGTGGCCAATCCAGGATTTACAACTCCGTGTGGCATCAGGATTTCACACTCCTGTTACTTTCCTTTCCCTTGTTTTGTGCTCCAAAACAAGTTTTTCCTTGCTTCCAACTTTGAGACTCTGTAGATGATCTTCGATGATGCTCTTAGTCTCTTGAAGTTGATGAAGATTTTAACACTCTTGGATATTTCCTTTTCTAAGCTCTGTATCACTCGGAGTGTTTATCTCACAAAGAATAATATCAATTTAAGCTCTGGAGATGGAAAGCTTTCTTTTATTTTTCGTATGCTCTGTTTAGCTCTGTTCTTTGCTCTTTGTATTCTTGCTTCATATTGCTTCTGCTTTTCCTCAGCTTCAATCTTCATCTATTTATAGTCTGGTAATGAGAATCCCGTCCGTTGGAAAGAAACAATCTCATTTTTGAATTTTTGCTTAGCAGTATAAGCCTTTTGTTAGAAGATAAGATAACATTGCAGATATGTCAGAGATTCAAGTTGAGCTTGAGGTTTTAGCAAAAATGGCGTCCCATGAATCTCCATCTGATGTGATCACGCTCCCTTGGGATTTTTATCTTCAAAATATAATCCCTTACTAAGTTAGACTAGTATTTTTTTGCTTCTGCAACTCTTTCTTATATTTTCCTCTGTTCTTCCGTGTCTGGATATGTACACTGCTTCCAGATTTCATCTCTTCAATTGACTTGGAAATCTCTTCCCTTGTGAAACTTCATCCCTTCTATTTTGGGAAATGAAATCTCTACCTTTCAGATGAAATTGCATCCCTATTATCTCTACCTTTCAGACGAAATTGCATCCCTATTTCAACTTCAACCTTTCAGATGAAATTGCATCCCTGATTTTCAATTTCGGGTCAACCTTTCAGATGAAATTGCATCCTATTTCAATTTCGGGGTACCAATTAAATTTGAGAAACTTCATCCCTTCACTTGTAAACTTCATCCCTTAGTCAATTTGGAAATTGCATCCCTATTTCAATTTCGGGGTCAACCTTTAGAATGAAATTGACATCCCTATTTCAATTTCGGGGTACCAATTAAATTGAGAAACTTCATCCCTTCACTTGTAAACTTCATCCCTTAGTCAATTTGGAAATCTCATCCTCTTTGACTTTGTAAAATTGCATCCCTGGAAGGCCAAACCATCTCCTCTTACTTAAACTGATGGAATTAAACTTGGCTTCTTTAAAATATGTGGGGATATGAGATTCAAACCTGTGACTTGCATATAATATTTCAAGCTTCTACCATCTCATCCATACAGCCTTTTGGTTATTATCCTAGTTTCACCTGGTGTACTTCTTTCTATCCATAGATGCTTGATCTTCAAGATAGCTTCATGCAAACTTCAAGTCACGTTCTTTCTTCTTCGGGATTCTTGAGGGATTTTCTCAAATTTTATACACATACATCTCCTCTTCTGTTTTGCCATTTTCTCTAGGCAAATTCTTGATTTTGGCTTGATATCTCTTTCATCCATTTCCTCAACTAATGAATTTATTTTTTCCTTTTCTTGTCTAAGACTCGACTAGTCTAATAAAAAAAAATTGGGGATCTACGATTTACAATATGACTTATCAAAATGTATTACAATTTATTCCTAACAATTTCCCGCCCTATTTGATAATGCCATAACCTAGTACTCGAACAATGTTTAAGTCTTTGAAAAAATAATTTATTTTGCTCAATTTTATTTTGAAAAAGCCAAGATGAGTTTTGACAAAAATAATTCTAGGAAAAAGCTTTGTGAATTAATTCAACCCAAGTCCTATACGCATCCTTGATTAATTTTAATCAATTTTTATGTTTCAAATTTTTGCATGCGTTTAACAATTCTTGTCTTTTTAATTCACGTACTAATTACATGATAGCCAAAAATTAAAATCATAAACAGACTTCGATTTAGCCAAGGGAATTTTTTATTCATATAATTGATAAGAGAAATATCACTTGTAGCCAAAATCATAAGAAATTTAAAACAGATTCATAGTTCTTGAGGGAAATTTATGTTCATTCTTCCTGGTTTTTCTTGACCTCCCATGTCAGCCTTCAAGAATATCCTTGATGGTGTTCTCTTAACTTGCAGACATCATTTCTCAAATTTCTCACATTCAAATCTTTTGTCACTTTCCCAGCATGGTAGTGCCCAAATGCATCTTTAATGTTGATGCTGGGAGAACTCCGGCTTCCCCACCAAATTATG
>VALG01002224.1:1880-18524 GCA_009835305.1 Ipomoea purpurea
TGAAATTGAGGTATTAAATAATTAAACAAAGTGCATGAAGAATTAAAGAAGAAAAAGAACCAAAAGTGCTGCCGAATTGAATTAAGGAAATTGGAACAGCACTGCCGAATCGTACAGCTACGAACAACAGTTTGGACGCCGAATCAGATTTGCCGCCGAGTTAGAAAGATAATCGAAGTTTCCGAAATGGTCTCCGGAATTGGTCCGGAGTGAAACTGATCGTCCTCTTCCTTGAATTGGCCTCCATTTATAATATCATACCCAGCGGCTTTCGTCCGATTTCCTCGCTTCAACTTATGGCGCTGGAGTTGCAGAAGACTTCGAAGAAGGAGCGCCACTGAAGCTTCTTGTCAGAAACCATCGGGCGTCCATAGAGGACCAACGCCTCTAAGTTCGCTTCGTCCGCGTCATTCACGGTGTTTTGTGATGTTCATCTTTCGCAGTTTGAGGCGATGCTATTGTTCACAGCTTTATTTTGGGATGAGAACAAACTAACAAATATAATAATAATAATAATAATAATAATATAATAATAATAATAATAATAATAATAAACAAAACTTATTGAGACCATATATAACTAATCTACATTTATTAAACTTCTGCTGAAAATGTACTACTAAAATTATTAATATTATATTAATTAAATTAAGATCAAGAAATTATTGGACTAACAGAATTCAAATAATAAAATAAATTTAATAAAATAACCTAAAATGAATAATATTAACAAAGTTTATTTAATCAAAATAATAAATAAAATATATATAAATCATCAATTATTGTAAATTAACTATAAAAATATCATTAAAATAACACCAAAAAATAATGTTTATCAGTTATCCTGAGCTGCGTTTCAGAAGCTGGCTGTGGTCAGATTGATACCCTTGGGCTGCGGTCCACCGTTTGGTTGCGATCAAAACGTTTTTATACGAGCTGCGGTTCGTCCTCTTTCCTGGCTGCGGTCAGATGACACTTTTATTGGGCTGCGGTCCACTGTTTGGTTGCGATCAAACACTATGATGGAGCTGCTGTTTATGTCCGGTTGCGATCGACCCCTCCGTGTTGCGATACGGGGGTAAGGTGCTGCGGGCCGTGTCAGAGCTATATGCGCTGACCCTCATGTATGGCATGCGATTGGTCCTGTGGCGCCAACAAAGTGCGTTATGTGTTGTGATGTGTATAAGTTGTGATTGATGAGTATCTTGGGGTTGTGACCATGGATTCATTTGGGGATCATTATGTTGGGATTATATTTATTGCTTGTGCCTTACCTTTACCTATTGTGAATTGCTTATGCTTGCTAAATCTGTTGCTTGTGTCTAGCCTTACCTGTCGAGTCATTCCCGGTTTTAAAAGCTAGAGTTCGTAGGATATATCTTCATGATCAAAATGGTTTTCGTATATCTATATATATCTCTATATGTATTGTATTTCAACGCGTTGGAGTGGGTTACCAGCATTCCTCGCTGAACAGATATATTTGGCTTTCAGGCACAGAAGATTAAGTCACTGGAGCGCGCTAGAACTTGGAGTGTAGAAGTAGATAGTTCCCTTTTGGCCTGCGTGCAGTTTATGTCTTTACGCTTTGAGGATTTTAGTTAGTTAGCCTGTGCACTTGGTTTCTCTAGCCCAGGTGTTGCATAACACCTCGAACGATTGTTTATATATTGGGATTTAATAAGATTCTACTTTATTATAAGTTTTAAAAAGCCTTGAAAATCTGGGGTGTTACAACTAGCTTCACAGTCATGTTATTGTGTCACCAAATGGGAGTTGGGGCATAAATCAGGGCACACACAGATTGCAACCTAATTGATTGGTATCCTTTGGGAAGGGGAACTTTTATTTAGGGGAAGTTTATTCTGATTATTTTCATCGGGAGATGGTAGTAATTAGGAATAATGAATGCTGAACTTTGACCTTATTGGGGTTTAACCCATGGGAGTGAAATTCAACTAGGAATAGAGATTAAGGGAGTAAATTCTGATTCCACTTTGCATTCCTCATACAAATCTTAATTCAAACCAATATTACAAACGTTATTGGCACTAGGTGATTAAACATTGTGGATCCCAAGAATCCTATTTTGCTCTATTGGTCTACAAACCCTTGTTACTATAATTTTATTCTGCTTGTTATTTTATGCAATCAATCAACCTTCAACTTTATGATTCAGGACTAGTTTCATAATGAAAGATAATACTTTAACGTTTGAGTTAACCTGAGTGGGAAGTGGTACAGCATTAGTACCTCCACCATCAGATCTGTGGTTAGTACATAACCCGAATACTGGGGTACTTTACCAGGTATATGTGATTGTTGTCGAGGAGAGATGGATGGCTACTGTTGTTAAGTTGTTCACATCAGGAGTGCATGCAATGTCTAGAATCTTACTAAGCTGCTAACGACAAACATCGTCTCTATGAATGAGGTGTGTTTATGGGATAATGGATAAGATAAACCTAACTTAGTTTAATAATTTCATTTCATACTGTGATGGCTGAGTTCCAATGTGTTCAGTTCGAAGTTCTAGTGAACATTACACGGCAACACTCCTATCTAAGAACATTTGATTCAACGGCAGAATGAAGCAATATTTCTTAGGATAATTCTTCACCATTCAGAGCATTCAGAGTATTGAATAAATCACAATGGTGGTTGAAGAATCCATTCATGTCGTGATTTGATGAGTTATCCAAAATAGCAAGGAATCACCAACAGTTGACATCAATGATGAAAATAATACTAATAAAATTTCTGAAGATATTTTGCAGGGAAATAGCAATCTAAACTGCTCCGGTACAGAAACCGATGTGGAAGATGAAACAGGGAAGAAGTAAGAGATGTGTTAGGGTTGGAGTGGAACTAATAGTGAGAATCAACAAATGGATCAACACCTGCTAAATCCAAATCCTCCCATTCCAGAACCCTCTACTTCTCAAAGCAATTTTCAACCGGATTTGAAGTGGCTAAGAATCATCCACAAGATCAAAATCATTGGAGAATAATTCATGACGGCGTGAGAACTAGATCCGCATTACAAGAAACCCTATTTTCATGTTTTCTTTTCAGGTTGACCGGAAGGACTAGATGAAGCTTTAAAAAGATCCTAGTTGGATTGAAGCAATGCAAGAAGAGCTAAATTCAGTCGACGCAATGTTATTGTTGGGAGCTGTTTCAAGACTAATCTAATCAGCATGTTTAAGTTTGCTTGTTTCGTGATTAATGACAGTAAGGTATTTGCGCATTATATAATATTGTGTGTCTTTGAATAAATTAAAGGCAATACTGAAGATGGAATCGTTGTTAGGAAAAGTATATTGTAGAAGTATTAGATGCGCGGCTGAATAGGGCATTACTCGACGAAGAAGGAGAGGAAATAAAATTGGTATTTTTCTGATTAGATGAAGATTGCTCCGGGTTACCTGGATCAGAAGTGTAGGTATGGCCAATAATAATACGTTTCAAGACCTGCTGTTCATGTAGTCTTACATGAGGAATTTTAACGGGGCTCTAATCTATATTCAGTGGGAGGATGGTGCTAACAAGATGCTATTCATTTAAGAGAGAGTGCCTCCTTGACTTCGATAGCATATGGAAGTCTATACATCAAATTGTGTTTTGAGTGACATAACCCCGAGCACAGTTGGTTTCAGGGAATAAAAGGAATGAGTATAAGTGATTGATAAGGCTAAATTAAAACTAAATCCTAGGGGTGTTGTGTCAATTGTGACATATACGGGTTAAAACATGACGCACCGAAGGGAGCTATAGGTTTTTGTGTACGAGCCCATAGCAAATAATATGTGTTCTCTTGTGTAATACTTGATAGATTTTTGCTTTGAGGAATTTCTCACATACCTCGGTCTGTTTGCGTTATGACTAAGAAACCATTTGTGATGGTATTGGTTTGGTGGTTATGGCATATGCGGTTTGAGCATTTTCATTTCTTGTGGATTAAACTATCTTGCGAGAAGGAACTTTTGTTTTCTGATTTACCTGTTGTGAATGTCCTGATCGTTCTGTGAGATTTGTGGATGATTGGGAAAAGCAATAGGATCTTCCCGTGGGCAAGTCAAGGAGAGCCACAACGTTTGGTGATTGTTCTCAGACCTGTGTCGTTGGGAGGTTCTAACATGGAGTTGTAGTAGTTTATTACTTTTATTGTGATTTCAGTAGGAAACTGGGTTTACTTTCTGTAATGCTATAAGTATTCATGGAAAATGCGGTGATTCATATATTATATAGACAAATTTATGTTGACTGATATTCGATGATGTTTTTTTTCATACTTATATTTTTTAGGAGGATGTTGTATTGAATAAAATACAAAAGATGGTTTAGTATGTGAATGTAGAAATTTTCTAGCTATCCTGTCAAGATACAAGGGTTGAAATAATGAGACATTTAGACCTGCTGGGAGAGCTAATAGAACTACTTTCGCATTTTCTGGACTGCGAGTAAGAGGTATACCAACAATGCACAAGATGAGGAACAGTACTGCATAATGGAGATCTTATTAAAATATTCTAGCTGCCATACATCAAGGGAAGGTGATTACCGGAGGGTCATAATATGAAGAGATATCTATCCAATTCATGAGGGCATACGGATGGATACGAAAGTGATGTTAGTCGCAAAAGTCTAACAGTAGTCGTAGGCGAATAGAAGATAGTTCGCATAGAACGAGAAGGTTATAGGAGTGGAAATAATACGCACTCTGAGATTCGATTGGATCTTTGAAGATCTCAATGGTTTTTTGGATGTTTGGCATATAGCAATCCTGGCGAGAGACCCGATATATGTCTGCAGTTCACTCTAGATGGGTGTAAGAAGATGTTGCAGGGATGGATATCCCAAAGGTGCATAAAAGCATAGCCATGAAAATTCGACTCCATTCAGAACTTTCTGATGCATGTAGAAAGCTTATCTAGAATATACTTAAAGCTGAACATAATGTATTCCTGATTGAATAGGTTAAGTCGTTATAGATAAAGAAGAGCCGTGATGTCAACTTTTGATGAATATGGTGAGAAGATTGATTTGAAGACTTATCCGGCTAAAGATATATTTGTTCTGCAGATGCAGTGTATATTCCTGTTGTTGTGCAAGGGAGTCATATAGATTGAGTAATAGAGAAGACCTCGAAGTTGAACGTGTACCTAGCTCCAGTCTTATGTGAGGCAGGGAAGGTGTTAGTAAGTGTTTCGTTCAGATCCGGTTGCGCGATAGCCGCGCAGAAGCAACAATTCCTTGCACCGAAGCACAGCCGAAGCGATATATATCGCAAGGCCGCTTGCAGGACTATGTTTTGGCGTGCAAGATGATTGTTTGCGCACAAATTCTAGGATGAGCAGCAAACTGTAATAAAAGATTATGGAGTTATAAGATGTGACATATGAGATGTTTAGTATTATCTTGTTACTACATTATTTTGGCAGATATTGACCTATTTATCCTTGAGGAGGCTGCTGAACTCAAGCATGAGCTTTATCAGCATATTCGCAAGAGATAGAGAGCGATCCACGTACTTGCTTCTATTGAAGGACATAACGGCTCATTAGATTCTCTGAGGGCAAGTCCTAAATTTGATTTACCTCTGGATCATATGAAGTCATGTTGAGGAAGAGAAGCAATCAAGCCAATATCGGAAGTATCACAGAGTGGGGTTTAACAGAAACGTACCTACCACATCAAAATGTACACAGAAATTGACCGTTTTTAAAGGCCGGTTGGTAGCAATGGTTTATAAGCGAGAACCGGGTTACTGACAAAGCGTTGGTTGCGAATCAAGGAGGATATTTTATGCTCATCTGTATAGACAGTGAGTGGTGGGAGGATACATGAGTCTGAATCACGTAGAATAGGCTTATAGTATCTCTTCTGCCTGATTCTAATACTATACCTGTATATGAAGTCGGGCAATTGCTTCTAGAATCTGAGAGCTTAGATATTCAGGTCTGTTGGTTAGTCTTGTTTTTAATTGAGTTTTTTCATTTGTTGTCAGACAGAAGATATACCTATTAGTATGTTGTTGTAGACAACCTGGTGAGCGATACATTTGAGAAAGATGTAGTGTGTTAATAATTAATAGTTTTCTGGGCATGTTTGACGATAGAAGCCTTTGTTATTGTACTGTTGTCTTAAAGCAATGCGCTAGTAGAATTGGTAGCTATTTTTTGTTAATTAAAGAAAATGGCGTGATACTTTATTGACCTAATCTTAGGTTTATTGCTATGAAATTTAGTTGTTATTTATTGAATTGTTCTCGCTATGTGTCAGACTTCTGTATTGTGTTACAGTGTCCCCTTAGATTCTGGTGATATTGTATAATAACTGTAGTCTCTATGTTCTATATGATTGATCTGTGTTTACCTATATATACTATCGACTAGGAAATACTTGAGACTTGATCTTTCATGACTGTTACAAAGATCATAGGAAGGACAGCTTCATTACTCATAGAAGCGCACATTGTAAGTTTGAATGACTGATATGGGCTTATAGCCCTTTTATGACTAGCTTTTGTCTTGATGTTGGTCGATTAACCAACGATGTGGATGGTTGTTGGATCATAGCATGTTATTTGACATATATAAGTATAGTGCATGCTGATCGATATTCATGTAAGAATTTTTGTTTGCGAAATACAATTGGATTGATACATCCTTTTGAAACAATATTTTCAATGTTGTTAGCTGCATGTCATATATATAGATGCATTAGTAATGCTAGTTACCATAACAGTATGAAGCTGAGATTAGATATACGTATGAATGAGTCTGAATTCTATTATTAAATCATATCATTGGGAGTATTATTTTGAGGAAACTCACATGAGATGGCTAATACACGTGCCAAGATTTTTAAAACCTATCCTATAGGAGTTCGTGAATATACTCATTATGACAGGGATTGAGATAAGATACTCTCCAGATCGCACTATACACTATGAGAGCCCTAAGCAAGAAGTCTTACGCGAGCCTTTTTCATTGTTTACACCTGTTTCCCAAGCGACAACCTCAAGATTTTGTCGAAATACTTCTTCCACATATTTTTCTCATCGCTCAATCACTTTGACGTTATGACCCGCAATACAGATTAAAGAAGGCAGAAAATGCTCTCAAAACTGTCTCGTCGCAGATTACTCTCAACACAAAGACCTGATTTTTGATAGAGCACATCTTCGAGACAGTCAAAAGAGACTACAGATTCAGACATTGCAGAGTCCTCTTCTAAGTTCTGTAGGATACCATTCCAACGTAACAACAACCATATTGGAGATAGTCAACACGGGCTTCGGCTCTCCTCAGACAGCCAACGAATACCTGATTATTCAAAGGTTTTTCTGATACAGCAGATAAGATGATTATTCTATGCTCAAGAGATTTTTGGGAGTTAGAGTTCAGGCGAAGAACCTGTGGGCTCTAAAATAGCAGGTTAGTTTGCGTGGTCTTGAATAAGAAATATATTAGATGTGCGTTAACAGAGACCTGTAGCAGTTTTTGATGATGAAGAGGCTACCTATGAATTTGATTTTTTTTTTCTAGAGAAGCAAACAATGGTCTAAGCAATGAGAATATCTATATGTCGTCAGAAATAATAAATTTCTTCGTTGCATGAATGTAGAGAATGTAACCATGTAGAGATCTAAGATAATCCTGACTATAGAAAAATACTATGAGAGTTATGATGTTCTCTAGAAAGAAACAAATTCAAACTGTTGTATGGATACTTGTTTTCTCTAAGGATGGCGATATTAACTTGTCCTGAGATTGATTAGACTAGTATAATTTTAATTTTGTATCTAGATTGTAGAGTGTATATAGGCAAGATTAATGAAGTGATTGCGGAGACAAGTTTTTTCTTATTAAGAGTTGTGCTAAAGATAGTGTATATTTTTTGGGATAGGAAAGGGTTGACTTGCTAATATATATCCAACTATGTGAGTGAAATTATAAAGGAGGCGCCATTAACTTGTTGAAGTTAAATTTAGCTAAATGATGTTTTAGATGAAAATTTAGGATGGATATAGTATAAATAGATCTTACATTTAATACAAAATTGCTAGTATTAAGAATGCATGCTGTGATTATCAATTAGGAAAGTAAACTAAAGATTGGAGTAAATAGTGATATTTTCAACCGAATAATTTGATTACTAATTAATAAGGTTAGATAATAATGGGGATGACAAGCACATATTATTAGGATGCTGACATGAATTTGGATGAAAATTCTAAGTGAAGATGAAGGCATTCCAATATGAAATGGATATGGAAGATCTAAATTCTTATTCTATGCAAAGATATCATATTATTCGGGTTTAATTATTATTGTCAAATAGATGAAAGAATTGAGGAACTAAAATAATGAAGAAGTTATACTAAATTAGAGATTGATGGACCTTATTCCTCTATATAGTCCGTATGTGTAAGAAGTAAATAAGAACTCTAAAGAGACTCAGATATTAAGAGACTGTGAAACTGAGATAGGTTGGAGCTGCTTGGATTGGTTCAAGGATGGTTGTAGCGTGCTAAATGAGTTAAGGTCCTGAAAATCAATGCGCAGGTCCAGATAAAGCCGTCTTGGCTAAAAAATTGCCATGCGGAAATAAAACAGTACTATACTCCAAAAGTAAGAGATATGTACAGCTCATTAAGAGGAGAGCAGGGATGATTGCAGTGTGAGATGGTCCTAATCGACCAGTTAGGTTATGACACGAGTGGGTATTGCTAGCTCACCTGTGTTTATTCAATGTTGGATTGAATCTTTGACGCTCATTGTATGGCAAGATATTTAGTAACTACTGATTTATAGTGGTGGTGCAGGCAGTAGAATGAACCAATTTCAACGTTTTGAGCCTCAAATAGCTCAATTGTTGCGCACTAGTGGCGTTGATCTTCACGTAGAGAGTGCTAATGAAGGAAGGCTAAATAAACACAAGATGTGTAGAGAGATTGACATCTGAACAGGAGTCATAAATAAATGGTGATGATTAGGAGTATGTTTCTGAAGCGAGGTGAGTAATGTATTACGCTCCATGTCTTGACTTGTGTGATCTCATGTACTCAAAATAGAAATAGATTGTCGAATGAAAACTAAGAGAATCAAATATCAACATGACTTTGTAGATATGTAAGCTGATAAAGTAACTAATGTGGAGGTGGCACCTTAAATAGTATTACAATGAGACGTTAGAATGAGTGCACTATATAGGAATAGTAGTCTTATCGATAGCAGTAGATGGTAAAAATTGTTACACAATACAAGTTGATGTGAATTTTATATATACGTTCATTTGATTTGATAGGTTAACGGTTGCCCATTCGCGAAAAGGAGAAGATAGAATGTCTTCGCAAGAGGCGCGAAATTGTGTAATGCGAAGATACTCACAGAAGCAACCAGAAACATATGTCACTTAATCAAAGTCAAAGATAGTTGTGCATATGAGATGTAAATATAGCTTAGTTCTATAAGTGTATATACTTGACCTTTGTAGAGATTGTTCAGAAGAATTCTACAGCAATAAAACGCAAAATTCGGAGCGCTGTGACCACTCAGCGAAGTATATGTATTGAATTAACGCGAATGATCATATGAAAGGAAAGTTATTATTGGCCGGAGAGAAGTTAAGGGATGTGTCTCCATAGAGAATGGCTAGCATATAGACTTCTGCGCGATATGGTATCCTTCTGGTCCTTGGGGCAACCAATTATTGACTGGAGAGTGCAGTCCGCATAATATAATACCAATGAAAGAGGCACGGATAATTGAGATATTAAATCGATTTTTGATGATGCACAAAAAGGGGGAAAGAGAACAACCCTCTCATATTTCGTTATGGATATTTAGAGGACATGGTGGACAAAAAGTCGAGCAGTTGGTTAGCCATGCATTACCTTCAGGGGAATCACAAATGATGGAAATGTCATTGCTCATTTGCCGCACTCGTACCAGACGTATCCAAATTAGAGGAAGGAAGGAGTATTTTCGAATGTATAAGCTCAAAGTGTGTACACCGAATGTTTTTCCAACCAGAGCAATGGGAAGATGTTACGTGGAGCTTTCATTGTAATATAATCAAAGGGCAAGTGAAGTAAAATTATATTTAATCATTACTAATTGTAAAGGTAATTTCATTAAGCTAAGGACTAGAGTCAATAGCATTAAGATTATGGATCTGATGTATAAAGGTAAATTATTTGTTATTTAAATATATTTTGCTAAGTTGTAATATGTATAAGTTGTTAAACTTTGATGTATATATAATCTATTAATAGTCATATTTTATTTTAGCTTTTAGTCTTTTTAATATTTAGACCACATTGGTTTTAGATTTGTAAATGCATATTTGAGGAAGAAAACTATTAGTTGACAAAGATAAAAATTAAAATGTAATCCTTCAAAATGAAACATTTTTTACGTTCTAATAATATAAAAAAGTCTTTTAGGTTCCAAAAATTGTTAAACTCGTCATTTCTGCTAGTCAAAATAAAAAGAAAAATAAAAGATTATTGTTTTTTTACTAGACTATCAATACAGCACCAAAATATAGTTCGGAGTATTATGATGGTTTATTTGCATCAATCAAAAAGGGGAATTTGATTAGGAGATGTGAATATGTGAAGTAGATTATTTGGTAATGGCCAAGCATGTATATAATGTCAATATTTTTTGGAATACCCCGATAATTAATAATTATTAATTTATTGTATCTATTATAATTTATCGTAGATATAGCATTAGACGCTACATCAAAGTCATAGCCACAAGTATGAATTTATTTCTTTCTAAAGGTTCAATACATTAGTATTCATTGAGACAATAATATTATCTTTTTATTTTTAACTAAGAATGTTAAACTACTTTTGTGAGATAATATAGTACCTTCATACCTTATTCGGATAAATAACCAGACCGGATGCTATAGATAGCGGGGGCTGTAAAGTTGGTCACTTATTATACGCACTTATGCGTTGTCTAAAGCAGTCAGATGGGTCTAGATGGGTTTTTATTGGTGATGAACTGAATTCTCTAACATTTTTTATGTATAGATATTTTGGAATGTTGAAATTTGAAGCATTCTAGGTAAAGAACGCCACCAACCCACCACACAATGTATAGGGCGGTACACAAATTAATTTCGATTATTGTGAGATATGCTTAACTTAATGATTCATATCTCGGGAATAAATGAAATTAAATTCACAGAAATTATTAAACTAAATGAGTTATAAATATGGTCGTAGTTGATATATATGAAACTTATGTTAAGATAATATTAAATAATTCTATTTATTGGGTTATTAATAGTATCAAACTCATTGGATAACATCTTGACTAAGTTTTGCTAAAGAGACTGAACTACTGTGTTGGAGATTGTTCCTAGCAAGAACTTCAGAAGGTTATAGACAACAAGGTTGGTTTGATAGTGAAGCTAATATGTTAGGATCATTAGATATATTAGATATGTATTTTTTTCTACCTTGTGTGATATATATTTCTTGTCTACTTTCATACGTTTCTGTTTTACTCAGTTTCTATATATCTTATGTGGGCATTTAATGATGTCTTCTTCACACTTGTATGTAGTGCTATAGAAGTAATATGGTGCAAGGAGAAGATGTAGAATTATAGACTCTTAAGCTAATGAATCTATCAGGGAAGTAAATCTTTTTTTGAGAATAAGTATTTCATCATTTTGAATCCAAGGTCTCAATAAGGATGAATAATAATATGATTTAGCTTTAATTCGAGAGAAGTTGTTTAAAATAGGATTGTAGTCAACCGATAAGGTCGTTAATGAACATTATGGACATATAGAAGATGTGCATTAGTTACAGGTGAAGGGATGGTCTTCAAACTTCTACTGGTTGAGTACTGAAAGCCCAAATCCGTCTGGGTGCGGATAATTATCGATTTTGGGGCTGATCTCATGCTCTACCGCGCGAACAATCGAATCATATACGTGTAGGAAGAGTGGAAGAAGGATGAGAGATGGTGGTAGCAAGTGAGACTAAATTATTGCCTTACATTTGCATATGCGAGTAGAGGTATGCAAGAGTGGAGACTTCTATTAATCGGGGAATAGAGTGTATTGGGAGAAAATCCTCTACGCCTAGAAAAGACTTTTGCAAAATGAGGATCATTAGAACAAGATTCGGTGCCTCCTCCATGTCAAAATACATATTCATCCGAAAAAGATAAGCATTTCCATTTCTTAAGATCTTTGTGATCGGATTACAAAGTGTAATATAAAATACTTTCAAAAGATTTCCTGAAGAAGAGCTAAGGCCTTGAATGTTCATAGGAATCTCTGTGTGCGCTAGAAAATTATTCTCGCCCAATTTCTTCATGCGTAGACATGGTGGTGAGAGATCAGCACACGAAGACCTGATTAAATGAGAAAGAAGATGTAGCTGGACGTGCCGGGCTAAGATGAGATGTCTCACAGCTGCGTAATACTGTCTTATTCTATCTATCTGTGTCCTACAAGCTTCCACACTTGGTTGCCGGTCAACTTAGCACGCACATAGAACAACACCAGACAACGGTGTGAAGCATCCTTAAAATATCGTGTATTGCTTCGCTAGTATGAGAAGTCTTATGAGAAGATGCATCTAGATCGCGCTCATTACGATGAGTGAAATTATCTCGTTATTGCAACGGTGAAAGCTCGAATGATACCACGCGTTACTGCGAGTTGCACCGTAACCATTAGTTACGAAGAGCGGATATTTCTGGATTTAATAATTCTTTATTCCCAGAATGACTTTAGTAGCATTTCTCATAATTGCGTAATTAATTCGTATGTCCGCCCGTTGGTCGTAATCCTCGCCAATCGGGCTTTCATTCTTTACATTATTCACATCCATGTGTTAATAGTTTAAGTCTCCCAATAAGGACCCATTCGGACCCCTGCATGAGCATTTAGCTATATCAGCGTTGTAGTTCTTTAATCCACTTCACCGCTTTCGCCAACCTTTGTGTTTTCAAGGTAAATAAATCTCAAGTAGTAACATTCTGGATAAGTATATTTTGCTAAGAATTTGTAGACTTTGTGGCTTGACTTGGGACTTAGGCTAATAGACAACTAGACTCAAAATAAAATATGGGGTTCTAAAAATACAAATTTGGCTCATCAAAACTATTACATATTATTCCTAACAAATTCCCTCTTTTTGATGATGCCAAAACCTATACCCGAACATTTTGGCTTAGTCTAGTAAAAAACAATAATCTTTTATTTTTCTTTTTATTTTGACTAGCGAAATTGACGAGTTTAACAATTTTTGGACTAAAGACTTTTTTAATTTTAGACACGTAAAAAATGTTTCAATTTTTGAGGATTAATTTTTAATTTCTTTTGTCAACTTGTTTTCTTCCCTCAAATTGCATTTACAAATCTAACCATGTGTCTAAAAATTAAAAGACATAAAGCTAAAAAAATATGACTAGATAGATTAATTACATCAAGTTTAACAGCCATATTACAACTTAGCAAAATATATTTAAATAACAAATATTTTCACGATCCAATCATGCTATTGACTCTAGCTCTTAGCTTAATGAAATTACCTTTACAATTAGCATGATAATATAATTTCTTCACTTGCCCTTTGATATAGCATGAAAAAGCTCCACGTACATCTCCCTTGCTTGTTGGAAAAACATTTCGAGTGTACCACTTGGCACATTCGAAAATACTCCTTCCTTCCTCTAATTTGGATACGTCTGGTACGAGTGCGGCAAATGATGCAATGACATCTTCATTTGGTTCCCCCTGAAGGTATGCATGGCCCGAACTGCTCGAGCTTTGTCCACCATGTCCAAATCCATAACGAAAATGAGAGGGTTGTTCTCTTTCCCCCTTTTTGGTGTCATCAAAAATCGATTTAACCATATCCGTGCCCTTCTTGGATAAGTTCACTATCTCCTTGACCACCGAATCCGTTCGCAAAGTTATGCTAGCCATTCTTTGGAGAAAATCCTTAATTTCGGATAAATCCTTCTTGATCATTCGGATTCAATCTCATGAGTGCATCCTTTCGATTGTTTTGGCGTAGATCCTGAATCTCTAAGTACACTTTGAAAAGCATTCTCTCATGTCTAATCTTGTGTATATTATTTTCGGCTTGGTGAGACTTCTAAAGGTTGGCTTGAGCATTCTTTCCTTTTCAAGGGCAACCGTTAACTCTATCAACAAATGAAGATAAAAATTCAACAATTATTGTGTTAAAATTTTCATCACGTGCTTCAATGGCTTCCTTTAGCTCCTTTTAAGGCCTTGATCACTTCAGTAGTACTTTTTAGCTTCATCACTTTTGTTGATCTCTTTATTTTCATTCGAATTTTCATTCGAAATTCAACACAATGTGCTCATCATCATCTCTTCGAACTTCATCCTTATTTGCTTGTTCATTCATCCAACATCTTGTTGTTGTCTCCCTTCATAGCTTCTGGATCAGCCCCTAAATTAGCTGGTAACACTGGTTCATCAGCCACCACAAAAATCAGTGTCATAATCTGCCAAAAGTCAAATCCAAATTGACCAATAAGGTCATCCCCTGTGTCATCCCTCTGGGTCATCCCCTGCATCATCCCGTGCTTCTTCTTCTTGAACTGCTTCAATTTCTTCTGTTTGGATGATGTTGGCAGTGTCCAAGACTTCATTATCTTCCTCAACAGCAACTTGATCAATATCAGCAGCCACATCCTCCATCTCTAATCTCAACTCTTGGTGTTTTTTCTTCTTAAACACACGCTTAAGGGAAGGTCATCATCCATTTGTTCTTCTTCATTTTCTTGTTCCTCAAATTCTTTCTCTTTTTGACATTACCCGAAATAGATACTTGCTAGAAAGAATTGACTTCCTATCCTTCATTTGGATGCCTTTCCTCCTTAAATTTCACCAATCATGCGACCATAACTTGGCTTGTCATCCCCATTCCCATTGGTAATCAATCGGTTGAAAATCACTTTACTCCAATCTAGTTTCTTCCCATGAACACGGCATGCATCATACTAGCAATTTGTATAGGTAGGACTTATCATATCCACCTAATTTGCACAGAACACATTTTGCAATAACTTCAACAAGTTTGCTATATTCCCACTTATACAACAACCTTTCCTCCCAAAAAATTTAGGCACTAATAAACTGTCACTTATTCGAACTTTATGCCAAAACTCAAGCTGATCAAAATAATAATTATCCAGAGTAATATCATCCTTAGAGAAATCAAACAAATTTCTAACATCATTTTGATCAACAGATACTCTCACACCATTCACAGATGATTTAATCACATTATTTCATTTTAGCATGCTTGAAAAAATCAAAAGCTTCATCATCAAAATACCCATATATTGAAACATGCAAACCTTTTGTAGACCACATTTCTCCAATCCATCCAAAATCTCTTGAGCAAAGAACTTGATTTGTACAAACACCCTTGAAATCGATTGGGTCGAGGAGGTGACCCGTGTTGACTTTCTCCATGGGTTGTGTGTTCTTGGATGGTTTTCTACTTGAGGATGCCATTTGTGAAGTTATTTTGGAGTGGGTATCAAGTTTTGTGAGAATGAGAAGTTTTGAGAGTTTCGGCTATGGTGTCTCGTAAAAGAGAGAGAAGAATGAAGAGTTTTGAAAATGGTTTTTTGGGAAGGGAAGAGCGTGTAAGACCTTTTAGGCTAGATGGACGAAAATACCCTTAAATGTAGGACTAGTGGGTTTTTAAAAATTGAGGGTAATTTGGTCAAATTATTGAATATGGAAAAAGTTCAGCTCAAGGATATCTCAGATGAATTAGATACATGCATAAAAGACATGCAAAATATTTTGTCAAAAAGAGATAATCATTAGACCAACCAAATTCAATAAAGTAGATGCACAATAAATTTCATTCTCTGACACAAAATCCATGTGTTATGCAAACAAGACAAACCTTTTCTAAGGTAAATATAATGTGCCAGGTAAAACTCTATGACTTTAAGATGACTAATTCTAGTTAGTAGGTAAAAATTATAGAAATAAATAGGGACACGTACAAATTAGATTGAACAAGCAAATAATAACATTAAATTTTTGATACCAATTATTATAAGATACGCATTTTTTTTAATTAACAAAAATGTACATTAATTAAACAGAAATCACATAACATGCAAAACATAATTAACACAAATAATTATGCAATTAACACATATAGGTACGTGACAAATAAAATAAACATAATAACCAAAATTAAGTTAAACAAATTGAGCTTAAGGATAGAAAATATGATACTTAGCTCATTTCGATCATGCCCAACTCATGTCTTAGAGTGATAAATCGTGATTCGCACAAAGGCTTGTCAGAATATCTGCTAATTGATTTTCTGTTGGACGTGATCGATTTTGATGTCTTTCTTCTCAACATGATCTCATATGAAATGGTGTCGGACATCAAGTGCTTTTGTTCTTGAATGAAGTACTGGTTTTGAGAAATTGCTATGGCGCTAGTATTACACAGAAAATACTAACTTCATTGCAATTAACTCCATAATCTTTTAATTGCTGCCTTCATCCATAGAATTTGTGCGCAACAACTCCCTGCAGCGATATATTCGGCTTCGGCTGTGCTTGTGTGCAATGGGTT
>VALG01002227.1:0-14564 GCA_009835305.1 Ipomoea purpurea
GGCGGAGGCATGATGGGCAAACCCAACATCTTATCATTGAAACATGACATTAACTAATATATATACAAGTATAAGGAAATAAATTTACATATTCGTTATCAGTTATATAATATTTTGGTGTGGTGGTAAGTGTTTCATACTATGCAAGTTAAGGTTAACTTTTGGTATAGAGGGTGAGCGTTTGATCCTAACATAAAACATCACACGTTATATAGATTGATTATACTTTCTATGAATAGCAAGTTTTAGTGGTATTGAAATCACTATTTTTCTTATAACTATATTTCCACACATAACAAAATTTAGGTAATTTAGAGTCAACTAGATTCCCCACCACACCCCCACAAAATAATAATAATATATAATAATAATAATAATAATAAATAAATAAAAAAAAATTAAAAAATTAAAAAAAAAAATTAAAAAAAAAATCTTAAATAATCGAGAGGATATTAAAAAATTTACAACACAATACTAAAATATAATAGTTCAAGTCATCTATCAACAAATCAGATTGATTCACTCTACAGTAAACATAGATAAACATAAACGTCCGATCAATCAACTCCCCCAACAAACATCAAATCATCAATCATTTTACAATTTGACTCACATCGATCACCTCTTCTGTTAATTAATGCATTGGTCGATCACATGCAAGTAAATTTTATGATTTTAAAAAATTTTGATAAAATTGTTTTGCATAATGAAGTTTTTGAAAATTCTATGACATTTTATAACATTATACTGTATTTGTTTCATAATTACATTTTATAACATTAAGACTGTATTTGTATCTTAATTTTAGGAAAAAAAAAAAGATATTCTTCCAATTGCTTAAATACTTTAATAATTAAAACAAAAATAAATTTCATTAAGCACAATACAATTCATAATTTATATTTCTTTAAAAATTTATAGTGGTCCCTCCTCTCTCAAAAGAATCAAAACTTTCTTTATGAATCTTGATCGGATATATATATAGAGTATATTATATATATATATATATATATATATAATATATATATATACCATGATCGTTTTATTTATTTATTTATTTTATTATTAGAGAAACTTGAAGTTATTAGATAAATTATATTTCTGTGTAATAACTTGTGAATTATATTATACTTAATAAAAATAGAACTCGTATTTTTTTATATACGAGAGTCCATGCTACATTTACTCTATTTTATTATTATCATTTATTTCTTTTTTAATTGTGGGGATGGAGCAGACAAGGGCCGGGGGCGGCAGGGAGCTGAGGAGCAAGCGTCGCCGCCGCAAATTCTTACGTTGGTTGTTTAATCCTAAAGAAACAGCAACCAAAAAATATTTATTTATTATTTAATATTACTTTAATAAGTATAGGGATCAGTCAGTCCATATGATCATATATAGGAGAATAGGACCACAACCCATCCATCTTCAATTCTTGATCATATAATATGTATATGCATACAATAAAATAATATTATAAACAAAGTTAAATATTAATTAATTTGTAAATAAATAAAATAATTCTAGCTTAGTAATCCCAACTTTCTTTAACTATATATCTGGTTGTTGACCAAGGTCTGATAATTTATTTGTTTTTGATTCTCTTAGGGATTATACATTTGCATATAATAATAATAATAATAATAATAATAATAATAATAAATAATAATAATAATAATAATAATTAATAATTAATATTGTGACAAATAGATAATAATAATAATAAATAATATAATAATTAATATGGTGACAAATAGATAATTAATCTTACCCCAAAAGACTGAATTCCCAGTCCTAAGGGCGATACTTAATCTACATATATTGATTGCATGTCGAACCTCTAATATAAGAATTTTTGAAATATTTGTATTTTATAAATTTGAATCTTAAATTTAAAATCTCAATTTCTGCCTTGGATGTTGGTAGAAGAGGTAAATAGTAGGATGTGATTCAACTAACTTACAATCAAACTTTACACATTGTAGCGGCTAGCAAACTAAAGTTTATGAACTTATTTTGGATTGGTTGATCAGTTGAATTACGTTGTGTCCTAGTACCAAAGGGCAAAAAAGACTCAACTTTTTTTGTTGGGGTAACAAGATCGAAAAACCCGCAACCAGTACCCTAAGAGTGCACATGCAACAACATAGGATAAATCTCACTATTGTGTAAATTATGATAATTAATTGAGTTACCATGATTTATATCATCTTAAGTGCTCTGTCGGATCGGAATGTGGGGACCCTTAGAATTGAGGTTCGGCCTTTTGAAAGAATGAAAATTAATAAAGATAGAAACTAAACTGTGTAGTACAATGTATATAGGCTTAAGTTTTCAAAGTAGTTAATGGTAGACCGTACGAGGACCATTCGGCCGGCAATTAATTAATTAAAAAGCTTATTAGCCTGCCTAAGACGGCTTAACAAAAATGGTAAAATTTGAGACCCCTTGACCTAAGTGAGGTTTATTTTTATTAATAATGAAAATTATCGTTAGTTTATTAGTTTTCTTTCGTATAGAAAGACTTTAGTTCCCATTCATTTATTTCGTATATTTATGGGTATTGCTATATGTCATTATTGCTAATTTGTTAACAATTGTACCCGTGTTGTATTATTTATTTATAAAAGTTTTGTTACTTTTGGTCCAATATGAATTTATTGGTATTCTCAATATAAGTGCACGATTATAAAAAAAATGCTATTATAAATACATAACTTATGTTGTTTTTCACTTTTAACTTTTTCCATACATGGAAATATGGAATCTAATCAAATTTTTGTTGTGACTTGCAAGTGAGTAAAGTGTATGGATAAAAATGTCCATAATGTTTTTTTTTTTTTTTTTTTTTTTTTTTTTTTTTTTTTTTAAATATCTTGCTTGAAAGCGCAGCTTTGGTCAATCATAAATTTATGTGATAAAATTTCACCGATTTCTCACCAAAAAAGACTAAAAATAGAAAAAAACATATAAATCATCTCTTTGTAACCTTAAAAAAAATAAAAAATATATACCATTGAAACAGAAATTACCATTTATGATATTTTTTTGTAAGTAAGCATTTAAAAAGCTTAACACTTTATTATGTTTAACTAAAGTTGGCGTTACTTTTAATTTTTATGAAGTTTTTGATGGTGAGCTTATAAGTTTAATTTGTTGAATATAATTGGTTAAGTAATTTTTGGAGCTATACAACTATTTGTAGTAATACACAATTTATATCTTAAAGTGTCCAGAATAACAACCCGCGCATTGCATTATAGTTTTGATACAAATTTACTTGTTATTTAAAATTGAATAATAACTAAGTTATGAAGCATTTTGACTTAACAAACACTAAAATTAAAAATTCCAAAATTAATTATATTTCTACAAACTAACACTGAAATTTAAAATCACACTCATTACTTTATTCACACACTATTTCTTTCCATAAAATTTATAATTTGTTTCTCTCTTACAAAATGCCCCTTAAATACATATTAGTGAAAGACCTCTCATATATTGAATTTTGAAGGTAATTCCATTCCAAATTTCAAACCCACAAAACCTGTAGGTGTAATGAATACCTTTAATATCATCAATATTAATAACCTTCTACTAGTTTTTCAAGATAAATAAGAAATATATTCTGCGTCCACATGAGAATGCATCCTTAGGGTTTTGGGTTGGTCCATGTTATACTAGCTAGTACCTAGTGTTATATTTATATCTCTATATATGTGTAGAGCCACATCCTCAAATAATCTATTTATTCACTGCACGTTGTTGATTGACTTATTATTTATTATTATTATTATTATTATTATTATTATTATTATTAAAGATTAAAGATTTTTTAAAGTGTCAATAATATCAGTAAAGTCATATATATCATATATACTTTTACTAAGAACAATTGATAATTTTACACAAAGTTTTAAGTTTGACTTCTTGTAGAAATTATATATTGACCTTCTCGGTTTGGTCAAACAACTATGGATAACCTAGACACATTTACTTTCTCGTGATCATTATTACCGGTTAGGACCACAATGCGAGTTGTACTTAAGAGCACACATTCAAATATCGACTATGATTTTTTTATAAATTAAAATATTTTATACATGATTGTATTGATCGAGTATTATCGGCACCATATATATAATAAATCCCTCACTACTACTATTGTTGTGTTGTTGTTGTTGTTGTTGTTGTTGTTCTGTTGTTATTATTATTATTATTATTATTATTATTATTATGTGTGCAAGATCAAGGTAGGATTTCAATCTTATTTTTATCCAGTTTGCCTTTTTGAGATTGGAAGGACAAACCTAAGAAGCATAGGTGGAATTTGACAAGCTCACAACTGACAAGCCGGCCATACAGGGACGGTACCCAACTTGAACAAGACTATGGTCATTAATTCCTTTTTCAACTAATTCAAACTTGGAATTCAATTGATAAGAATGTTTTTAAAATTAAAAAAAAAACTAATTCAGTTAGTAAAATGAGGATGGAAAGATTTGGAAGTAACTTTTGTTCCACATTTGAATGGGAAATGAGTTTGCACTACTATATATATATATATATATATTATATATAATATATATATATATTATATATATATATAAAGAGTTAATTCTAACAATGGTCCCCGAGTATGTTGATTTTCATATTTAGTCCCTGTCTTTTAATTTGGACAATTTAACCATCCGGACTATTAAATTTTTTTTCCAATGGGTCCTTCCGTTAAGTGTTGGTTAAGTGGATGTCAATTCGAGGGATAAAATCTTCTTTTCCTTGCTCAGATGAGAATGTCCTTGCCACATCAGGGAGTATAATCGATGGAGTAGAACTTAGGAGTCTCCATAGTACAACTCTTTTTATCCAGCTACAACTCAGGTAACAAATCAATTTTTTTTTTAAAATGTGTGATACACACAATTTGAATTTTCTTATTTGTACTGTTTCCATTTGGATTTATATTCTCAAATTCGAACCCTTTTATTTATTTTATATAAATAAATTTATATTTACAACTGTATTCATTCCTTACAATTAGTGAACAAATTGCTAATGAAACTACCAAAGTTCGAATGTCAAACATTTTTTGTGAATAGATACGGATATTGTAGAGGCAATTCGTTAATACTGCACACGGTGCACATAGCACCTGTGCCACCCGCGTCTCCCAAAACACGTCCATTTTTTTTAAGTTGTTAAAAAAAAAAATTCTGTTTGAAGGCACATAAACTCCATAAACAGAATACACATAAACCTTCAACAGAATACACATAATCTAAACATAATACATTAATACACATAAATCTTAAACTTGAATTACACATAGTTGGGGGTTTGGTTCACATAATACACAACTCTTAACTGAATACACATAAACTCATAACTAATATACATAAACTTTTAACTGAATACACATAATAGGATTTGTTTAACATAATACACAAACTCTTAAGTGAATACACATAACTCATAACAACAATATACATAATTTTAACTGATATCACATAAATGAAATTTTAGTCTGTTCAGACAAACTGAAGTGACGTCAACATGAAAACGCGGAGTATTTTGTGTGCTGGACGCACTTGCTTTGTACGCCGTGATGTACTATATAAAATGGCCGTATGAGTGATTAAGAGGAAGTATAAAGCCAAGACGTGTTAGTGGTGGTCAATTCTCTGCTATAATGGATGGCCTACATCATCCTATAATACGACTTATCTATATTGTAGACATCAGAGAAACCTATACTAATACTATTTATTAACATTCAAAGACCTTTAATTAGCCCATTTTTCTAAGTCATCAAATACTGTTGAATGCCTACCTATTCCTAGGGTGTTCCAATGCCGACATGTTCGGTAACTCCTTTACCTCTTTTTATAGTACATTTCACTTTCTTTTTAATACATTACAATGTTTTTCAAACTTTGTTATGATAATCAAACTTTGAATTACTCATTGAAATATTACATTCAAAGTACTTGTAATATTGTATATATAGAAAATTTGTATGGAGTATATGTCAACACTTATTTGATTGAATCTTTTATTGGACTAACATTTCAGAGGTAGAAAATAACACCAAAGCAATATAAATCGGTAGTGTCCTTTCGACCTCGTAATTGTATTAGTTGTGTGATGGTCTGGATCAAACTTACACTTTTAAAAAAATGTTACATATTGGACATATTTTACTTGTTTAATAATCTAATTACACACTATTTTATATTCAGTGAATCAAGCACACAAAGCTGGATAGTTATACTGTGCATCCGTATGCACCATCGGATGCAAAAACGACGTCATTTTATTAAAAACGCGCGTCTCCCCTTACAAAAAAAATTCAGGTTCGATTCCCAGCATTGTGATATAATGATATACATTTTTTTTTTGGAAAAGTGAGAATATCCAAGTGCACAATGGTGATGAGATCAATGCCCTAGGTGACTTTATGTTTTGTTTTAAGCACACCAAAAAATAACAATAATTAATAATCAATCAATTAAATCTACAAATTTGAATGACTAGAGCCAAAAACAGCAAACCAAGAAGAAAATTAGCAACTAAACTAAATAAAACTGAAATAGCATTTCAAAATCCTGTGTTTCAAGAACAAAAGAAGACCAAAATCCATAATCAGAATTGGATCATAGAAAGCTTATTTCTACCTTTATGTCCATAGAAAACAAGGCTCTTCTTACCACCGCTTCCTATTCTACTTAGATTCTTAGCATCCTTCGATCCATCTAATGTCATTGAAGCAACAAAAATGACCAGGAAAAACATCGACTCACAAAATTCCTGTCAAGCGGGGCAAATAAGAGATACCACTGTCGCCATTCAAGAGTTGAGCATCAGCATAAGTCTTGGCTGTACTCCTAAAATTTTCAACGGCAGTTTTGAGTTTATATACTGCATAAAACAGGAGGCACTTTAGTATTACCCAGGATACAAATATCAAGAGTTAATTCAGAAAACGCAATTTATCAACCATCGCTAATCAGATTACCATTACCATAAGCATTCAAAGGAAAGTTTCCCGCTATTTTTGCAGAAAGAAGAGCGGTTAGGGTTACCTTTGTTAGGTCTCGGTAGAATGTACTGATCTCCTCTTCAGTGAGACCACCCTCATCAGCATTTTCCTCCCAACCCAAAGAGCGCAGAAACGCAGCCTCTTCCTCTGAAATTGCATCAGGACTGGGATGAGTCTTACCATTCTTAAGCTGTTTCTGTCCATCAATGGCATCGCCTTTGCCAGTGTCTTCATTGGTATTGTCTACCGGCATGATTACACTAGGATTATCAAAGGATGGGGCATCTTGGGCTGAGTAGTAGGTTCGGTTGAAACTTCTGGGGCAGCAGTATCAGAAGCAGCACCAGCATCGCCCATAGATTTCTTCCTCATAAGATTGAAGAAATCATTTCGGCTCTGAGCTTGAGAAGACAGTCGCTTCTCGGTCACTGCTCGTGAAGGCTTTGGCTCAGCAGTAGGAGAAACTGGGTTGTAGGTTGGTCTCTGCATCATAGAAACTGGAGATAGCATAGGTTTTGATCCCTTCGTATCTGGGTTTGGGTCTAAACAGTTAGACACAACCGAAGAAACACTATTCTTCTCTCGACTCGGCTTGAGGACATGAAGCTTTCCAAAACTAGACTTCTTTAAAGCATCAGTAGTCCCTAGGCCCCCACTTCGTACAGAGTTGCTTGCAACATGAGATGGTGACAAGGGATGGTGCTGCTGCCGCTGCTCTGTGACCTTAGACTTGATCTTATCCGAAGGATTCAGTGCCTAAAATTAACAATTAACAATAAGTGGATAATACTCCTAGAAGATGTGATGATGATATGATAATTAGTTAAACGACATGATCGGTATTACTTAACAAGCCAAAATGGACATGCATAACAGATTACATAACCAATAAATCACTCAAAATGGACAACCAAGTAGCAAGGCAATTGGTAAGGATATCATTACAGATTAGACATTATCAAACTAAGAAGCATCTAGCAATGGAGATATAAGTTCATCAAATAACATTCAAGCATATTATGACATTGCTTTCTACACAATGACAGCTACTGGCAGACTTTCACTATTTCAAATTTTCTTATCTTCATAGTGTTGTTTTCATTCATGTGTCATCTAACCAAAAGATATCTGGGTATCTGAGGTTCCCATAAAATTCCCATCAACAATTTGGTCTTATCAAACTTTACATTAAATATTCCAACTCTCCTGTAATTCTAAACTTTTCACTGAATATTCCCCATCCCTTCCCTTTCTCTCTTTTTTTTTCTCCCCATTCTCCACCCCCATCATTAGTGTTGTTTAGGAATATTGGTAGCTAAAGCTATCAAATTGTTTGCCACTCTTATGGAGCACCACAAACAACAGACCTATGGTCGAATAGCACTAAAGAGGCGGATCTCCAAGACATGCTACAATGCCAGAGTCCAGTGAAGAAACCCAAACTCTACAAGGCGAAAGTGTACCCCCTATTGAGTAGACTACCTTCAATAAATGCAATATCTATGGAAAGCGAGTGAAAATTTAAAAGGACAGACATATTGGGGTGCCACATGAAGTTACAATTTTCAGCATGATTTAGACGCCAACATAGAACACCAGGACCAATAATCTATGCATGGTTAAAAAACAAATGCTTCAACAAAAAATTGGGTGCATAAATAAAATGTGTATATCAGATCCTTTATTCGTTCTTCTTTATTGCTGCATATGTAGGTGTTGAGTTTTTGGGTGATGGGCCCCTAGTGCTCTCTTCAATTTTGCTCTCTATAACCAAACCTCAATGATCTTTCTAAGCAATTTCCATGCTCTCTAATGCCACTGTACTATATGAGGATGCACAAAAAGCATGACTTCTTTGGAGATAAACTTAAACATGCACAGCATGACACCATAACTAAAGTATTATGTCTCACACACTCCATCCAATAGTCATGACAAGCCAGTACCGTGTAGAGCTAAATTGGTTGTAATAAAGCCATGGCATGGCAAAAGACTTTATATTAAAAAAAATAAAATAAAATAAAAGAATCTTGATAAGCAAACATCAAAGGTTAAAGAGCAATTAAGCAACTAAATTATTTTAAATTATAAATAATAACAACTCATACCGAAATTTTTGGTGCAGATGGAGTGACAGGAATCAGTATCCTAGACTGCTTAATTGCTAGGTCTTCAAGCCTCTGATTTCCATTAGATAACTGTAATTAAATAACCAGTACATGAGCACAAGAACAGAACATTCTAACAGATGATGTATAGCATAAAGCAAATGCCAACTACCTGCGAAGTAGTCTGAACACTGCGAGGACTTTTTGCCACTGCTTCAGCCATATTAAAACCAGCACCAGCTGCTGTGCTCAAAGTTGGAGTGGGAAAAGGCGTAGCAAGTTGAACAGATGAACAGCCAGACCATCACTTCGGGTTGTTGGAGGAACTTCAGCCAGATGGGATGTCCATTTATCACCATTCTTAACATCTGGGAGAGATCTTGTTGTGCTTGGAGTTGCAACACTCAGTCCGGGAGAGCGAACCCTTCCAATCCCAGTAGCCGTTTGCCTTCCCTCAGCACCATTCAACAAAAAACCTCTTTCAGATTCAGATCTATGCAGAGTGTTGGAGAGACCATACTTATCAGGTAGACGTTCAAATAACTTGTGCTGTTATTTTCACCATTGCAGGAATTCCTCATCAACTTCTCACCATGTCTCTCGAAATCATTAACTGTGAAGGCCTAAACCCATCCTTCTGAGTCCTACTCCCAGAATTTTTCCTTGTGTTCAGGCGGCTGCACAGAACTCTCATATTTATCCTTATACCTGTCCCTACTATAATGACGGTTCCTTCCAAAAATTACTGTAAGACCGCTGGTTTACAGAGCTGCTCCTGTTGTTGAGCTCCGTTGCAAATGAGATATGGCAGCATGATCAGCAGAAACCGGCCTCCCTACATCATAACCAGTACCATTTACTGATGATGACTTACTCTCGTAAACTTTGATCCTTCAAAACACCTACAAAACAAGGATATATCTCAAAACAATGAACAATCATACAGGTTTATAACTAGACTAGAGAATCAGTTAAACATCCACCGAATCACCTAATTGCAATGAGGAACAGAACTGCAAGCCGGTTTATTTCCAAACTTCTCAACCACTCCGGTGCTAATTTAGGCTCACTTCTTTCCATGAGAAGCACCAAAAGTAATTGCTTCCATACAAAAGTAAATTGACCTCAAACGTGTTAACACTTCAGGCTAGCCACCAATATATTTGGTGTCTTGGCATATTAATCCAAGTTCTTTACACTGTCACCAAGGCTATAAGGCTATTCCTCTTCCTTGCATTATATATCCCGAGTTCAATAGACAATGATTTCTTCCATGATGTGAACAAATAAACTCCTCACTCGCTTCTATAGTCCTTTCAGTCCCCAATAAAGTTGTAAAACAGCCCCGCATACCAACACAGCAATAGGCCAATTCTCAATAGAAAGAAACAAAGTATCCAACCACCGATTTGATTTTAAAAAACAGAAATAGTTAAAACCCTAGAACTAATAACCATCAAAAGTAGACTAATGTTGTGATGCCCAGATAAGCAATACCCGCAAAAATAACCCGGGCCTTTCCAGATGAATAATCAAGAACAATCGTATAGCCAATCTATTTCTATTCAATAAAATTACAATCCGAATCGAACCAGACCTTGGTATCGCCAAACCTAGTCGTTTTGATCTCCGTTACCAGGAATTACGAACGATTCAACGGCGGGGGTCGGAGCGCAATCCTCCGGGAGACGGAAATTCAAGAAATTCAGAGAGTTTGGGAATTCCAGGAGTGTTCGTGGTGTGGTGTTCGTGTGTCGTGTGTGATGGCAAAAGTCCAATCGCTGTGAGTTTCGTATATAGAGGAGGAGAGAAGGCAGGAGAGCAAAGCACGACCCGTTTTCGATTGCGCCGTGTTTGAAGGAGGAGTTTTGTAGATATAGGAGTCAGTGTGTGTGTGTGGGTGTGTATATATACGTGCAGGAGAGAGGAGGAGAGAAAAATTAGAGGCTGGGAGAGAGATACTAAAATGAAAATTGTTTTGTGCGTGTAGAGGGTGGGGCCGCATGGGGTCTCTTGGGGTGGGGGGTAGGAGGGGTCTAGGGAGGGCATAAAGTGTGGTTCAAGTTTTATAAACCCTTTTTCCTAATTTGTTAAGGATTCCAACTCCTCCATTTTAAATAACCCTTTATTTTTCCTATTTAGTCATACTCTATCCCTTTTCAAAATTATCCTATATTCATATTGCTTATAGTATTTCTTATTCTTCCAATAATTACATTAGACTCCAATTAAAAGTTTAATTAGTTGTTATGGTTATAACTTATATAAATATCAATATATGAATAGCTGATGCAGTTTAATTATGTTAATTGTTATAACGTATAGATAATATTAACAGTTTAATTAGTTGTTACGGTTATAACTTAAATAAATATGATGTCACTTTATTCTTTGAATGTGGATGACGTTAAGAAGCACATAATCAGTTTTTAATATTTATTTTTATTTTGTTAAATGTCATGCGAATAACTCCTCAGTTTATTATTGATAGGAAGAATGATATTTTTCGTATGAGTTATATGCTTATATCATTTTTTTCCCCTCTAAATTATTCATGTATTCGAATTTACCTACTCAGTTTAGTCAGTTATTTTAAAAGTGGTAATTTTTCATATCTCAGTTAATAGATAAGACATGTTTAAAAATAATTACACAAATAGTATTAAGTCACTTCATTTCCCAAAAATTATTACTTTATTACTTATATGTAAAATCTATAAATACTAATGAGAGCACAGGAGAGTTAGACCTATAATGGGTAAAAAAAATGGCGCTCAAATTTTTTAATCAAATGAATGGCTCAGATTGATCGAATTTTAATACGCCCTGTTACTGGAATAATGTGGGAATTTAAATTCCAGTGTTTGGTTGACAAGAATAGAATTACTGGGAATTTCAATTCCAATGTTTGGTATACATGAGAATTGAAAGGTAATAAGTAGTATAAAGTCAAAAATGTCCATTATTGTTAGACATTAATTTTAAGTTTAAAAAATGAAGGGGTAATTTTAACTCATCACTATCTTTTTTCCAGAATTAAAATACCAGGGGAACATGGGTTTGAATTCCATGAAAATGGGGGAATTGCATTCCCTCCAACCAAACTACGAAATTTAAATGGCTTTGGAATTAGGTGGAAATTAAGTGGGATGAGAATTTAAAACCCTCCAACCAAAACCCTGTAAGATTTCTTAATTTTTCCTTAATGAATATCATTATCCGTTAACTTTTCCGTTAAATATTATATTTCCGTTACTTTCTATTAGTTCACCGTTAACTTACTCATTGATTTCAATAATAAAAGGTCTTAGATTCGAACCCCATCCCAATCAAAGTTGGCATATGAGTACTATATTTTACTCTTATTAAATTAAATATAATTTAGTAGTTACAACAAAAATAATACATACGCATTTCTTCTCCCAAAGGTTGAATCCCAACCCTAAAGTGCCCTCTACAACTCTGACTCGACAGAGCATGTGAGAGGATGTAAATACATATGCATTTCTTTAATTTAGAATTATGTGTCTACAATGTCTTTATTCAAAAAATTAGTCATTATCAATAATTAAATAAGAGAAATATTTCATTAGTTATATTGTCTTTATTTTTCTCTAATACATGATTATTTGGTGCAAGTATTTTACATGTTTGGTAGTAGGGTAAATTTTGAATGATTACTAATATTGATATTTGGTTGTTTATGACCTATAATGTGAATACATGCTTTTAAAATAAAAAAATAAAAAATCAGGTAATTGATCTTAATATAATGACATCCAAAATATAAATATGAACCAAAAAATCAAAACAAAAATCTAAAAGTACTCATCCAAACTTAAAATTAGATTACCAATAAGATGATATGATATCTCTTTTTAATTAAGGAATGAAAATTTTAATTAAAGGGTAATAAAATGTTGTGGCCACGTGAACTGTTATAATATTTTAGAATTAGTTTAATTAATTAATTAATTAATTATGATGCTCATGATTATTTGAAATTTTTTAGATTTAGTTGGTTAGAATTGTATATTATATTTGATTTATCTTAGTTTGCTAGTTATGATTAGTTTATCGTATTTCTTAATAATTATCTCATTCATGTAGTTGTAATGACTTGTTAATGGCTATTTAAGACCATTGTTTGCCAAATGAAAGATATAGTTGAATTTTTGAGATATAAAAACAAAGTGTTTTATAGAATTCGAGACGAGTTGGGTCGTGAATCGATCATGGCAATCCTGACTACTTATCAAGTGTGAAACTTTACTTGTGGCGTTTATTCTCCTTTTAAATTAGTGTTGAAGTAAAGATCAGACCAACCAGACTCATAGTTGTGTTTTAAAAAGTTGTTCAGTCAAACACTAACTATGATTTTAATTATCATTCTTTATGTGTAAACCATGAACAAAACACACCCCAAGAAAATCATATATAACAAATTTAAATAAAATAATCTAACGAATAAGTAATCTTTTAATACAATAATCAAGTTTTAATTATTTTATGACTCATTTCGATGCAATGGTATATAGTATTAGTACTATTTTTGCTTTTTGGTATGTCAACTGTGTATGATGTTGATTATTGGCACATTAATTAGAAAGGCGGTACTAGAAAAGCTACAAAAAGTATTGACTGACTTAAAATCATCTTTACGTTTTTATTTGGCATTCCTATCGCCACGTGGCAACTGTCGTTCCGGTTCTTCATTTTCATTATCAACGGTCAATAAACTTTTCCACCACGAAGACCCAAAAGACCGCGAACGCGAATCCTCCTACCTGTCACCTCGCCATGCCAGAGAGAGAAACAGTGGGTTTAGAGAGAGAAAAAGGAAGAGAGGCTCACGCAGTTCCAGCTGAAATCGCATTCTCTTACACTTTTGGTACTTACATATGTATATGGAGAGAGAGTAGAGAGAGAAAAAGGTGAGTAGGTTTACGCCGCACGGGATGTATGGGAGGCAGAGGAGACCGGGGCCACGACTTGGGCGAAACGCGTCAAGGGAATAGATTACGAGGCTTCCGACTTCGCGGCGTCGTCGTCGTCGTTCGACGACCGGTCTTCTCGAGGCCTCGTCGATCGCTTCACGTTTTACCGCTGTGTGACCGTACGAGCTTCCGGGTTGAGGGATCCGAAGGGCAGTTAGATCAAATTTGCGGCTTCCTCGGCCTTTCACTAGAAGATTTCGCGATTCCAGCTGCTGCTTGGGAGGCTCGGAGAAAGTGGTCGCTCTCGGGTAGCGTCGGGGGCCCTAGACTTACCAGGAGTCGAAATTTGGTAGCAGATGAGCCGCCGATAGTATTGTAGCTATTCAGGTTATGAATAGTTTAAATTCAATGAAGTTGATACTATGGATACGGTAACCAGTGCAATTAGAAGTAATATATGGCATAAAGATGGTGGCC
>VALG01002238.1:8681-23841 GCA_009835305.1 Ipomoea purpurea
AGCATGGTTTAACTTTCTATTTCTAAGCTGTATCTTTTTCAATCTTGTCTTTATTTTCCATTATTTTTCCCTTTTCTATATTTTTTTAAAAAAATTTCTGTTTGTCTGTTTTAAAGAAGAATAAACTCCAACAGTCCAGCTTACAGTGGGAAGTTGGCACATCCCTCTTTTAATTTACTTTTTGGTATTGGAATAATTGATCTGAATTGATATTTAAACTGTCTGACTATTTTGTCGTGTTTATTAATTTCCTAATAGGTAAGGGATGAGCTTTGTAATGAAACTTTGCAGCTTGCTAGTAAGTTCCTGACTAGTTTTGTCATGAAACTGTTTCTTTTAAAAATGCTATATACAGATGCATTTTGAACTATCATCTTGTACAGGGAAAAATGAAAAGAGTAATGATGTCTCTGGTCATACTGAGAGAAAGAAACTATAATGGACAGATACATTTGGCGGTTAGCTTTTTGAGGTTCCAAGAATTTGAGCTTTGGTATGAATTCTAGATCCTTCAATATCTTTCAAAGTGCAAGTAAGTTCATAATATTTATCTTGCTTTTGCTGAACTTTTGTTGGGACTTTTCTTAATGTTGTGAGACTGCTTAGGAACTACTTCATGTTAAATATGTGTTGGGACTTGTGAAGGTTTTATTGTGAACCCATTTAGATAGGGGAAATATGTTGTGTAGATTTTATTATATTTCTATATGTTGTGTGAGAATTGGGAAATAAACTTTTGAATTTGTTAAAAACTGATGAATGCAGGCCACAGTTGATGAAATAAAGAGTATGTTTTCAACTGTTAGCTTTGTATGGGATGTGTTTATTCCTCAAAAATGCAGAGACATGGTATAATTCAATGAATTAATATTTATAACCTCTTCTTTCATATTTCTTTTAATTGTTTATCGTATTATCATTAACCTTGATTATATTTGAATGGCATTTTATAATTGGTTATGTACAGGTTTGCTTCGTTTTCAGTTTCTTCTTACTTTATTGGACATGGTTCCCTCATACTTTGCTCATGTTCTGACTCTTGCTTAGACTAAATTGCTTTCACCTTAGTGTCTATGTTGGATGCACTTGTAATCTAAATATACATGTTTTTTTTTTTTTTTTTTTTTTTTTTTTTTTTTTTTTTGTAGATGAGTGAGAAAAAAGGTGATTGGGGGAAGAACAAGACATGAATTTTTGAGATTAAATTGGAGCTAACCGGGTGATTGACTAAATGATGAAATACAAGCTCCTTCGTGAAATTAATTACATTTTTTTATGTTTTTGATTTTTTTTTGTGTGTATGCAATAGTGCATTTGTTAAATATTTATAGATCGGACATGATTTATCTTTTTGTTGTAAATAATTTTAATATTTAAATATATTTCATTTTGAATTTAGATAGTGTGTATATTATTTTTGTAAATGGATTAGAATTTATTGACAATTGATAAAACAAAATTATAGCAAGATCAAAATAAATAAAAACAATTTATATAAATATAGATTTTCCTGCCAACAATTGATCAATATTTCCGACCAACAGTTGGATGGAAATCAACATAATGGACTAGGGAATTCCGACCAATATGTGGTCGGTATTTCCGTCCAACGGGTAAAAGTTGGACGGGAATTCCATTCTAAAATGGTGGGTCATACCATCCGGAATTTCCGTCAACTTTGACTTGTTGGACGTAATTCCGACCGAAATATGATATTGGGACGGATTAGCGATGTTCATTTTTCCGGGGTCTCATTTTTGGATCGGAATGTTGACGGAAACCCGTTTTCGACCAGAACCCCCATTTTCGTCCAATTTTCGTTGGACGGAAATAGCAGAATTTCCAGCCGTGATATATATATTATTGGGGGTTATATGTTAATTTCCTTAAAATATAAATTAAATTTATTGAAATGCTTTACATATTATTATTATTATTATATTATTATATTATTATATTAATTATTATTATTACATTTACAATAATTTAAACATCTAAAATCTAAATAAAATTAAAATTTTTAATATAAAATATTAATATTAAGGCACCTATTTTTTGCGCATAAGACCTGGGTACAAAAATATGACTCGAAGTACGAGAAGCTTGATTAGGTGTAAGTTCAAGGAAGGCTGTCATTCAGACAGTGGATAATGCGGTTGCTCTGGGAAAAACCTCCGGAAGGGTGGTATAAACTCAACGCCGGATGGGTGCCTCAAACATAATTGGAGCGGCGGGGTGTGGTGGTATTGTCGGAATATCGGATGGCGACTGGCACGGTGGATTTCACACAAAATTGGACGGTGCCAATAGAGGAGCAGAAGCGTGGGGGGATTTGCAAGGCATTCCGCTTGGCAGTACAACTGGGCGCGAAGAGCTAAGTGGTTTGAGAGCGACTCGAAGACCGTCATGGAAGAAATCCTCACACAAAAGCCGTCAAGAGTCTGCTCGCTGCAAGCAATCATTTCATGGGGTGAAGCAAATATATCTGAGGAAGTTGGTGTTCAAGCCAACGTATGCGAGAAAAATAGAGTCTTCCAGTGGCGACGACGCTTTGTCACACCAGTTTGGTGTTCGGATTCTTACGACGCCTCCACCGGGATGTGCGGGACCTCATTTATCAATGATAAACTCGGTGCGATTTTCATGAAGAAGAACCAGGCGAATTTGAGTGATAGGAAATGTCCTAGCTTCTCGGGGTTACCCCTCTTCCTGATCAAAAAAATAAAATAAAAAATTTGCGCATAAGAAAATACTAGTATATTATATTATAATATATATTTTATATATATATATATATATATATATATATATATATATAATTTTAAACGTTGTTTATCACAAATTTTGTTTTTTCTGTATTACTATCTGATCTTACATTGTCACATAATCTTTATAATCTTTTAATTTTTTTTTTAGAGTTAATTCTTTAAAATAGTCATTTACTAATGGTCTTTTTTGGTCATTTTGCCCACTCTTTTATCCTGAATGTTTAAATTTTAAGCCAAAATGGTCCTCCGTTAGTTTTTGGTGTTAAGTGAGTGTTAAAATGAGGGTAAAACTGGTAAATTTAGGATTTACACTACAACGGACTAACTTTTAGTGTAATTTAAAAAGTCAAATGACCAATTTGAGAAAAAGACATAGTCTGACCATTTTAAAATTTCTCTTTATAAGTTCAAACATGATTTGTACTCATTTTGATTAAAAGGGGTTGATCTTGTCTTATTTTATTTCTAAAATAACAATCTTTTACTATTAATTGTTAGGTAGAAAAATTATTATTATTTTAAATAACTTAAAAATAATAATTTTGATTATTAGCCTAGTATTTATATATAGTTTGTACAAACTAACATTAATTTTGGATTAACGTACATCTTATTATTTCAGGAATTCTTGCCATTATGTATTTGAATTTTGATTTTCTATGATCATAAATAGGCATACATATACCAAGACTATGTGGTTTAATGGTACCCGAGTTGGACTTCTTATTTGGAAGGTTGGTGAGTTCGAGCCTTAGTGGATGCGTTATTGGTTCTTTGTGTTTTCAATAGTTGAGAAAGCCAAACAGATATAAACATTACTTAAAAAAAAAACAGACAATAGTTAAATACAAATGGATAAGAAAGATAATACTCCTAATAAAAAAAATCATTGTCTATTACAAAAATACAATATTGATTTATAGGGAATAGAACAAAAAATGTTGGTCTATGGAGGCGAAAAATAAAATAAAAAACTTCAAAACGTGATAAAAGAATATTTATAATAAAATATGAAATGGATGTAATAAAATTGTATATCATCGCTATTAATATTATATTCATAAATACTTTTTAATTTAATAGACCAACTCTAAGTATTTTATATTAATTTAAATATGATAATACACAATTGAAACTTTTAGATTATATTAACTAGATAGTTCATAAAATGAAATTTTCTTTTAAATATTAACTAGATAGTTCAAATAGGTCCTTTGACTTTTAAGTGCACTCAAAGTAGTCCTTTGACTGTAGTGAAAATTCTTACCCCTCATTTACCATCCACTCAACTTTTAAAAATAACACATGCATCCTTACTTAACACCAAAACTACTACAGATGAGGACTTAAAATTCATAATCGGATGGACCACTTTAGTTGCAAATTAAAAGTTTGCAACTGAAAACCATTGGAGAAAATACCATAAGTCGGAGGACCATTTTGGAAATTAACTTCTTTTATTTTTTATTACATTTTTTATTTTTATTTGCTGAGTTACAATTAGTTATTAAATGTTACCATTAATGAACAATGACTAACATGTGATTTCATCATTCAATTAAAAGAGTTTAGGATGAAAAATTACATATTAATCATTTTATTAAATGGTTAAATGCTAATATAAAAATTTAAAAGAGAAAATGGTGATTTTGGTCCATTAACTATACATATATTGTAGACTCGGTCTATGAATTATTACCATACACAAATGTTCCCTTATAATTATGTGTAAAGTAAGGTAATTTTAGTAACCACTACCACTAACAAATTATGTTAATATTAATAAATACATTAAAATTTCTAATTATTGAGGGAACACCTTAGTCAATTTTTTATTTATATAATTTTGTATTAAATAATTAATTAATTCTTTCAAAAAAAATAATTAATTAATTATTGAGTTTGATACACACATTTTTTGTCATTGGAGTGTAGCTAAAAATTAATCATTGCACTTCAAATTCTCAAATTATTGAACGACATATTGTAATTTCATAGAATTTTCTCAAATTTCCTTAACTAAAGCTTCATATATACCGATTCTCTTCATTTGTAATGAAGAATTGTTAGTTTTCTAAGATTTATAAACATGTATCTACTCATATTTAGCTTCAAAGTTAAATGTCAATTTACTGGTAAAAATAAACTTATCGTTCTAAATAATCAAGGTGATATTTATATGCTTGATTTCATATTTATATATTAGTGTAATATATGGTCAATATGTATTATTTCATTATTTGTAATGTTTTGTTTCTTACATAGATTCTTGAAGAGCATTTAAGCAAAATGGATGCTCAAATAACATACATTGATTTGTGAATTGTAATATGTATATTCATATTAACATTTCTTTATGTGAGCAAACTCTTTCATAGTATTTTTTTATATCTGTCAATGATTTAATATGCTTGTTTTTTTGTGATGTCTTGTTGCAAATGGAAAATTTAAAATGCAATTGTAGTAGAACCACTACTATCTTTTTTAATTTTATTTTATTTTTTTATCGTAAAGAAAATAGAAATGACATATGAATTGAAAGTGCTTTATCACTCCAACTTATTGACATGAAAACAACATACTACATAAATTCTTAATATTTATTTCAATACTAATATTTAATTAGTAAACTTATAAACCAAAAACAATTTTGAATTATTAGCTACACTTCGCTGACAAAAAAATGTGTCTATCAAACTCAATGTTTAATTTATTATTTAATACAAAATGATATAAATAAAAAACGATTAAGGTTTTCCTCAATAATTTGAAAGTTAAAATGCATTGTTAATATTAACATAATTTTTTCACCAAAATAAAAAATAACATAATTTGTTAGTGGTGAACTAAAAATTACCACTTTACAAATAATTAAAGGAGAATTTGTGTGGATCATATAATAACTCTCTTTTTTCTCTCTAGGGTTTCTAGGGTCCCTCCTTATCTTTGGTTTTCTCCGGCTGAATTCCGGCAATTACTACACGCATCTGCGCGTTTTACCCCGTTCCTTAATGTTTCTACGTACCTGGCTATGACGACGACTGAAGCGGAGAGTGGTGTTGTGGCCCTAACGAAACGATGGGCAGATTTGACACTCGAGGAGGAGGAATTTATGTTTGAACCTGTTACGGATGAGGCTGGGGCGGACGCTTGCTGGCGTTGAGGAATCATGGAGGGCTAGTTGGCCGATTTTTGACACGAAAGTTGGTAAAGATAGAGTTCATGAGCCAGGTTTTGGCATCTGTTTAGCAAACCGATCAAAACATGCAGGTTACGGAAGTCCAACCCCAACTATTCATGTTTGTTTTTCACCAAAAATTGATATGGAGCGTGTGTTAGAGGAGGGACCGTGGGCATATGACAACGCTACCTTTGTTTGTCGACAACTGATGGACGGCATGCTGCCGGGCGATGTACCTCTGAATATTCTCGACATGTGGGTACAAGTTCATGACTTGCCGATGGGATATACGTCAGATAAAATTTTGGAGCAGATTGGAAACACCCTAGGTTCGTTTGTTAGAGCAGATGATAGGTTTGTGGGTGCCTCGTGGAGGGCATTTTACCGTATTCGAGTTGCAATCTCGGTTGACAAGCCATTACGCTGTGAAACGAGATAAATCCAACGGTGTTGGGTAGGGTTCAAGTATGAGCGGTTGCATAACTTTTGTTTCTTCTGTGGATTGCTGGGCCATCTCTACAAGTTTTGTTTGCACGCGCGGGATTCTACGTTACCTGTGGAGGAATACCCTTACTCTGCAGAGTTGCGGGCTAGATTCCGGCGTGGTCCTAGGGCAATAGGGGAGAGCTGGTTATTACCGCCGGAGGGGCAGCCGCGAGTTAAAGATGTGGAGGGAGTGACCAGAGGAGCGTCAGCTGCTGTATGGCAGTAACGGCTGGCGGGAGCCGTAAGTCCGACATCTCGATAGTGGCAGTCGCGAAAATGATGCATGAGGGGCAACCGAGTGGTGGTAGGAAGCCAGGAAGGCAAGGGGTTGATGTTACTATGACTGAGGTTCCAAAAAACTTATTCACAACGGGTTCTGGCTCCCAGACCCGCCTATCATTATGAGTACCATAAGCTGGAACTGTCGTGGATTGGGCAATCCATGAATAGTTCGGGAAGTGGAGGACCTAGTGTCCCGTAAGAAGCCCGAGTTTGTGTTTCTAATGGAAACCAAGGTGGGACGTGTGCATGCTGAACGTCTCCGGGTTAGACTTGGCTTTGAAGGTTTGTACTACGTTGATAGTACTGGCCTGAGTGGTGGAATAGCATTATTTTGGAAAAATAATAACACAACACATTTGTTGAGTTACTCGAAAAATTATGTAGATGTAGAGGTGAGCCATGCAAGTGGTCTGGTGTGGCGTATGACAGGTTTTTACAGCTTTCCGGAGAGGCATAGAAGAAGGGAGTCGTGGGAATTATTGCAGATCTTGAGTGGCAAATCTGAGATCCCTTGGGTAGTGGTGGGGGACTTTAATAACCTCCTATTTCAACATGAGAAGAAGGGGGGAATCCACATCCGAATAGTCTCCTTCGCGGCTTTGGGGAGACTGTGGATAGTTGTGGTTTAATGCTGTTGCCAATGAGGGGCCACCAATTCACCTGGGAGAAGAGTGAGGGGATGGATGGATGGATAGAGGAGCGATTGGATAAGATTCTGGCTACGTCAGGCTGGTGTGATATGAACGGTGGGGCTTTGGTCGAGAGTGTTCTAATACGTACTTCGGATCACTCGGTTATCTTCCTCAACATTAATGCAGCATATATATGCAGAGGGGTGGGGGACCGAGGGGTTTTAAGTTCGAGATGGCTTGGCTTCATGATGAGGGATGTAGGGAGGTGGTTGAGACTGCTTGGCAGGGCAGGAGGTCTGAGGGGTTACTGAATTGCCAGCAGCAGTGTGGGAGTCGTTTGATGCGATGGGGGGGGAGAACATTTTCATATGTTTGGTGATCGTATGAAGCAGCTTCGTAAGAGGGAGGTGGGGCTCAGAAATCGGATGGATCCGGCTACATTGGCCTAGTTCCAACGATTGGAGGATCAGCTGAGTCGACTAGATGCCCAGGAAGATGTGTTTTGGAGGCAGCGAGCTAAGAAACATTGGCTTCGTGGTGAGGATGTCGACACTCGGTTCTATCACAGGTATGCTTCTGCTCGTACGAAAAAGAACTATATTTCTAAAATTATGAATGATGCTGGTATATGGGTGGAGGGTGAAGCTATGAACTCGGTAGTCTTAGAGTACTTCAAAATTATCTTTGCCTCTGGAATTTCTGTGTGTGAAGACCCCTTATTTGATGACTTTGCTCCTCGGGTGTCTCATGATCAAAATGTTGCTCTATTACGCCCCTTTGTGTCTGAGGAAGTCAAAACTGCTCTGTTTTCTATGTTTCCTGATAAAGTTCCGGGGCCGGCTGGAATGAATCCGGGTTTTTATAAGAATTTTTGGGATGTTGTTGGGGGTGACGTGACTTCTTTGATTTTGAACTGCTTGAATTCTACCTCTTTCCCTGATGGTTTAAATGATACAAATGTGATTTTGATCCCTAAAAATGTGCCTGAAACGGTAGTTGATATGAGGCCAATAGCTCTGGGGAATGTTTTATACAGAATTATAGCTAAGATGATAGCTAACAGGATGAAACCACTTATGGGGGATTTGATCTCAGAATCTCAGAGTGCTTTTATTCCGGGTAGACTCATCACGGATTATATACTTTTAGCTACAGAGGTGGTCTACTTTTTGAACAGAAGCAATGTGGGGCCACATGTTGGGGTGCTTTAAAGTTAGATATGGCAAAGACCTATGATAGAATGGAGTGGCAGTTCTTACAAAGGATGTTAGTGGTTATGGGTTTTGATGAACGATGGGTCAAGTTAATTATGCTTTGTGTGACCACCGTCGAATACAATATTCTTGTGAATGGAGTGACGAGTGGCCGAATAATACCCACTCATGGGCTCAGGCAAGGAGATCCCCTCTCCCCTTACTTGTTTATTATTTATGCGGAAGGTCTATCATTGTTGTTGCAAGAAGCTATACATTGATGTAGGGTGGCTAGGGGAGCCCCCTATCTGACACTTGTTCTTTGGAGATGACAACCTATTGTCCTTTAAGGCAAATATTCAGGAGGCCACTGTGATAAAGCAATGCCTAATACGCTATGAGAAACTGTGTAGTAAAATGGTAAATTTTCATAAATCCAATATCTGTTTTAGTAAGAATACTCAGGGGGTGGAGAGGTTGGCGGTGGCAAATTGTTTGCAGGTGGAACAAGCCCCCAATTTTGAAAATATCTTTGTCTACCTTCGTTTGTAAATAGGAATAAAAGGGCAGTATTTTCTTATGTCGAGGATAAAATCAGGCAGAGAATTGGTGCATGGAATAAGAAGCTGCTCTCGCATGCTGGTAAGGAAATATTGTTGAAAAGTGTAGCCCAATCTATGCCTACCTTTACAATGGGTATTTTCTTACTACTTGACTCTGTTTGTCTATTTATTGAGAGAACCATGAACATGTATTGGTGGGGAAAGTGGAGCAGAAAGAAAATTCACTGGAAGGCTTGGGATAAATTATGTATTCCCAAGAATTTGGTGGATTGAGTTTTAAGGATCTTCGGAGTTTCAATTTAGCCATGCTGGGAAAACAGGCTGGCGGTTTCTCACAAATCCCAATTCTCAGGTTGCAAAGATTTATAAGGCGCGATATTATCCTAATACTTCTTTTGTGGATGCAACTATAGGGAACTGTCCAAGTTATTGATGGAGGAGTATTATGGCTGCTCATGATATTGTTGTTTCTGGGGTGCGAAGGAGAATAGAGGATGGTAAAGCAACTTTAATTTGGGGACATCCATGGTTACCTGATGATCCCAGCCCTCTAGTCCGGACATATATGCTTTTGGAGCTGAGAGATGCTTTAGTAGTTGGATTAATTGATCAGCAGACTAATACTTGGGATCCACATATTCTATCTGATTTATTTACCCTTGAGGATGTGGCCAGAATATCCAGAATTCTTTTAAGCCCTATGTATGAGGACTCATGGTATTGGCTTGGCGACCCCAAAGGAATATATATATACAGTAAAAAATGCCTATAGAAGAATTGTTGGTGATTATGTGCATGTCCCGGGTGCTTTTGATAAATGGGCTACTATATGGAAATTAAAGGTCTCTCCCAAATAGAAGACTTTTTTATGGAGAGCAGTTTGTGATATCCTCCCTACTACTACCAACTTGATTATAAAGGGGGTGGAGGTGGATCCTACATGCCAAATGTGCGGTTTGGCTCATGAAAATGTTATGCATGCTCTAGTATTTTGTAATTATTCTAGACTTGTTTGGAATGTTACACAATTACCTATCACAAATATTGTGGCCGATTCGTTCCCCTTATGGCTTATGGGTGTATTGGCAGTCTTGATGGAGGAGCAGAGTGGATTAATGGCAACTGTACTATACAACCTTTGGAAGAACCGGAATGCGGCAGTATGGGAACGGAGCCCTATCGCACCTGTGACAACCCAACATTTTTATTTTATAAATTCGGTTTTTAAGAAATTCCAAAATATCCATTTTCACATCTATAAAAAGTTTTGCGATGAAATCGGTGTTTGAAAAAAAATTATTTTAAACACTTTTAAATAAACTCAACACCGGGACTTATTTTAATTCAAAAATCCTAAATTCTCTGGTACATTGCGTACCAAGTTTTTGACCCGAAATTCAATCTGAGGGAAACCGGGAGAAATCTGAGAAAACTAAACTAAGTGGTTGTCTAGAAAGTATTCTTGGAAAAATGCATTTTTACCCCAAAACTATTTTAAAACCATGATTCTAGACCTTTGTCCATGATGCTTGGTGAACCACTAGACTCCACATTCCCTTGTTTGATATTTTAAGGAGTCAAGCCAAATTACCATTTTTCCACCAACCAATCATTGATAAGCTACCTAGGGTTTTGCACCCCATATAAATAGAACCATTCCACCTTGTTTCTCCTGATCTTCTTCATTTGTTTCTTCACCTTTGAGCTCTGTTGAAAGAAAGAGCAAACACAGTAATTTTTAGCATTCATCTCCTCTATTCATTTTCCATCCTAAGGTTTCCTTTTCTCTTAGCTTTCAATCTCTAAGTTTTGTTAGGCTTGGCTTGTGTTGTTATTTGAGGTGTCTAGGTGGTGAATGGAGTGATGTATGAGTAGACTAGAGGTTGAAATCCACACAAGGAAGGAGGACAAGAAGAAAATGCAACAAAGGTATAACCCCATGGACTCCCATCTTAAGTTTGGCTCTGTGAAGCCATTGTTTTATAGGTAGAAATGAGTAGAAATGCTAGATTCTTGAAGTGTTTGAGCTATTAAGTGATCTATTACTTGTCTTTGATGTATTGTTGATGTTTTGGATGTGCTAGAATTGCCTGATGAGGTTTTGCAGATGAGAAGAAATCATCTGGTGCACAGGCAGTGCACCAGTAAATTAACCGACCCCAGCCAATGACCCAACAAGGGGACCATTGGCTAGAGCCATGGCCAGCCGGGCCTAGGGAACGACCTTAGGAGAGGGTCGTTGCCTAGAGCCGACAAGATGGCGGTTCAAGGGGCGGGCCTAGTTGAGCCCCGCCCCAAGGTCCGTGAGTTGTTCCCTGTGTAGTGGCCGGGCCCTTGCGGCTCAGCTACGTGTCGTTTCGGACCAGGTGTCACGGGCCCTTGCGGCTCGGTACCTCGGGGCCGTCTTGACGCACATTTCTGTTTTGATTTCGTTGAATTTGGATTAAAAATGAGCATGTTATAGTAAAATTTGTGATGAAATGCTTCACAGAAATGTGTATCTAAGTTCAATGCTTTCGAGATTTGCTTGCCATTACCATCGTGATGATATTTTAGTATTTGAATAGAGAAGCATGAACACTTTGTGAATAAGAGTTGTTAGAAAAACATTATTTATTGAATTGTTGAGTTTCACAGCGAATAGAAAGTAGAAGCATAAGGTTACAGTAAATGCCATTTTGAGCATATCATGTTTTTAAAAGTGCATAAGTGGCCAACGTGAGCCTAAGTATTATTTTCTAAAAATCTCATTTCTATGTATGAGCATCTTTACCTTGCCTTTTGAGAATGAGTTGAGAAGTATATGCATTTCTTTTTGCATAAGTTAAATGTTGCATATATGAGATGCATGAGTGATATATCTATATATATCTATGGTGAGGAAAACCTTGTTTTGGAGAACCCGTTTGGACTACGTCCTCTCGGGAAGAAAGAAATGGACATTGCGGTCTAAGTGTATGTAACGTGGCGTATTCCCACGTTACAAGGTTGGAAACTTCCCGCCAGGCTTGAAATCCTGGTCAGGGGGTGTGCACACTAAAAGTTCGATACCTGATTCCACAGAGATGAGTTTAGAACCAAGAGAATGGTTCGTGGATGAGATTGAGCATAGGTCAGTTAGAGGCCGTACCGGGATAGCGTTCACGCTATGGTGAAGTTCCTACCTCATCTATTTGTAAAGAAAGCGAGTCATTGCGACTCTAAGAAAGCGAGTCAAACTCTAAGAAAGCGAGTCATTCGACTCTAAGAAATGAAAGCAAGCGAGTCCTTGTGGCTCTAAGAAACCTCCACAGAAAAGTATTCTATTTACAAACGATGTATATGTATACTTATCCTATTGCACGAGATTGCATTTAATATAGTATTGCACGAGATTGCATAAAGAGAATGGTTTGCACGAGATTTGCATTTGAAGTATTAGTATTGCATCGAGTATTGCAATTTGAGTATAGTATTCACGAGATTGCATAATGAGAATTTTTGCACGAGATTGCATTTGAGTATAGTATTGTAAGAGATTGCATAATGAGAATGTTTGCACGAGATGCATTTATTTGAGTATAGTATTGCACGAGATTGCATAATGAGTTAATGTTTTGCACAAGATTGCATTTGGAGTATAGTATTGCGCGAGATTGCATAATTCGAGAATGCTTGCTCTAGATTGCATATTGAGAATGATTACCCGAGATTGTGTTTTGAGTATGATTGCATTAGTTGCCTATTGATGTATATCTAGTTTACTCTGATGATAACTTGAAAGCATGAGAATCCAATTTCTTATTGATTGATAGTACGCAATTGTCTGTACAGCATGAGATCGTCATGATGAGTTTTTGCTATGATGAATATGCGTTAGAGTGATTATGTTGATAAGTATTTATCGTTGAAGCATGCCATTGTTGATATTATAGGTTGCGAGCATATAGTGAAAGCTTGTAGTTTATCTTAAAGTTGTCTAAGTGTTGAGAATTGCTTGATTTGTAGAATTGTGAGGAAATGTTTTCCAACGTATATACGTAGTATTTTACAGGGTTTGAATGTGTGGTTATACTTAAGCTTCGTCGCTAACGGTTTTCTACTTTGTCACCTTGGTTGTTTTGCAAACCCCTTTTCAAGGCTGGGCCTAAGCGTTTGAGAGTTGTTCGAGTTTAGACTAGTTTAGTTTAGATTAACTAGTCTAAACTCTGTTTATTGTTATGATGTTTTGACGATGGATTGTAGACTTATGTTATTTATGTTTGGTGTTAGACACCAGGGTGTTTTTCCCCCAAGTGACTTTAGTTAAGTAATTTCAATGTAGTTTGTCTTAATGGTTTAGTTCTATCCTTAGCCTGTGCAATCACCGTGGAGAGGTGGTTGGGCGGTGACATTCCCACTAGTTTGTTATTTAAGTTTGTTTATCCATTGCTCTAGTTAGCTTGATTTTGGTTTTATAACTGTAATTAAGTTTAAGAAAAGTGGGGTGTTACAACACCTCAACTTCGTCCGGAGACAGGCAGCGCACCCATGCACGCATTTCAGCAGACTCACCGACGCAACACCCAATCACGAACCGGAAGCAGCATTCTCACCCATAGTACATGCACAGCCGCATTGCTATGTCGACGCCGACTTCAAGCAATCTACCGCGAATCCACGTATGGGGTGGTGCTACTCGCCTCAGACGGCACGTTTATGGCAGCGACGAATGGCAAGCTACCGGTCTGCTTCTCACCTCTTATGGCGGAGGCCCCGGCTTGTAAGGAAGCCTTGTCCTGGCTAAGGGAAAGAAATGTCACAATGGTGGATCTCCTCACGGATGTTCAGAGTTGTAGAGTGCTTTGAACCAGAGCTCGACAACTATCTTGTCTATGTTGGGTCGTGATTGACCAATGCAGACTATCTATGACTTTATTTCATTATTGCACGTTAAGTTATGTTTTAGACAAGTTAATTTACATGCGCATACTCTAGCTTCGTTAGCCTTTAATCAGGATCACTCTATGTATTGGGATGCTATCCCTCCTGACTCTATTATTTCGTTGATTCATTGATACAATCACTTTGGATGGCTTTCAAAAAAAAATTAATAAATAAATAAATTTGTGTGTGGTAATAATTCATGGACCGAGCCTACAATATATGTATAATTGATAGACTAAAACGTGTTCCCAAATTTAAATGAATGACTAATTATGACAAACAAATATAAATTAATGATGTAATTATGAAAAATTTAAAAAGTAATGATAAATGCGACAATATCACAATAATTGATAACTAATAATAAAATTTGTGTTATAAATATAGTTAGTGTGGACATTATGAGTTGATTATGTAACTGATGTAACGGTCTCATTTATGTCTTACCATTATTACCTTCCATTACAAATGTATATTATTATATATTTATTGTAATATGTAATGGTAGATGAATGAATAAGAGATTCTCTCTATTCTGAATTTTCTTTAACACGTTATCAGCACTTTGCTCTACATCCTCATAATCCTGTAAAAATTTGTGAAAATATGGCGATTGAATCGTCGGCTCGTCTCATGGTGGCGGTCTTTCGCTGATGATCAGATCGCTGATCATCCGCGGCCAGATCTGATTCTGAGTCTCCGCAATCAATTTCATCGCCCTCTAGCATATCAACGAACGGAAACTTTGACACCCCAGCCGGCAACTACCATCGTCGAGCACCACGTCGACCCACCGCTGTATTCCACCAAGCTATCTTTCCCTCTTACTTCCGCTGCGCTCTCTGGTTAGCGACGAACAGCAAAAAAAGGTTGTAACCCCGGCATCAACTACACCACGGAAGGCGATGTCGGAGATTGGAGCAGCGACGATCGGCGACCTTTTGAATCCCTTCTGGCGAAACAGCAGATTTCGACGACGTGTTTCCGATCCCGTTCACCTAGTGCTTCGATCAATGAGACAGGCCGGGTTTCTCCGATACAACTACTTTGGGGACTGGTAAATTGTACGTCACCGGCGACTGGTTTCGTGTAGACGGCGAAGCTTGACCGATGGAGAATTGATAAAGTTGGTGATGATGATGGAGTGAAA
>VALG01002244.1:2623-14242 GCA_009835305.1 Ipomoea purpurea
AGTTCAGGGTTAGTTATATATCTATCCGACCAGATGTCTTCAATACACCCGATTGATCTAACCTTGAACGGAGAGATCTTGAGAAGAATAAAGACATCGTATGTGGTTCAATAATGTGTTATACTTTGTGAATACTAAGGTATTTAGCTATGTGATAGCTTGGATGATGATATAGAAGACACGTGGGTGCACGTGGGTTTAACATGCCGGCCTGGCCGATAATTGTTCTCCAGCCTAGTGGTCTATAAAATATCGCGGCGGCAGGGTGTGGATCCTTTGACGACGATCGATAGAACTATTACAGATCTGCCCGATCGCAGTCAGATCGGCCCTGCGGAATTGTCATTGTTTAGATATGTATTTGGTCCTTCATTGATCGAATAAAAGACTTATTTGCTTTGACTTTGATCGTTGTTGATCTACCCTGACCTGCATTACGTGTAATTTATACTCTATCAATAAACAATTTCAGGTTCCTGATGTTATAGATCTTTGATTTCAAGCTTTGAATCTGTTATGTATTTAAGTCGGGGCTATATTTATTTGACAATAGTTTATGTTAAATTTTATATAGTATTTTTAAAATACTTTTCAAACATATCCGTGAATATAGTTTAACAATATGCACTCTGATAGAAATGGGGTGGGTTGAACCTAAAACATTTCTTTATCGATAATTAATAAGTAAGTTAAAATAATAATAATAACGAAATATTTCGTTACTAAAGTTTTATAGGTTAACGTAATAGGTGTATTTTAAGGAAAAAAATAATATATAGAGGTAAGAAAGTAAAATCATAAATACAATATACTAAAATCACAATAATATTAACATTCATTTCAACCAACAATATACAACAGTTTTATTGTTTCATTAAGTGTGCCCAACTTTAGTATCTCTGGTTAGATTTGTAAATTTTGTAGATGTTAAATAAAGAGGTTCAAATATATTTGAATAATTTAAGTCATACATCCCAAATGAGAACTATATATGGTCTAATGTACCCCAATAAACATTCAAGTAAATTTGAGAGACCTTTCTTATAAGAAGATGAAAAAAAGAAAGAAATATATGATTTCAAGATTATTTTGAATAGATTAAAACTTCAGTTGAGCGAGATAGTATAAAATTGGAGTATGCGATGTGTGTGTTTCAGTAGAGTATATGAAGAATGTATGAGTAATCCATTGGAACCTAATATAAGATAAAGTTATGATTCTACTTAGAATGTATATAAGATCAATAATAAGAAAGCCCTGTGTAATACTTTATTAATAATAGGATATAAGGCTGTCCGGTAGAGTGGCATTCTGCAATGGATGGGTCGCCCTCACCAGTCGGGTCATATTGTCTTATCTATTACAAATTCCAGCCTGGTTTCTTCTATCACTCAGATCTCTATCACCGCCGCCATTCCTTTAGCGCTGATAGAGATCCCTTCATGCTAACATCCGCTCATATCCTCTAATTTACCCCCAAAAAAGGTAGGATAAAACCCCGCACAATTTATTTCCTGAACCCCAGATCCTCAAATCATATAGTATATAGGCTTCTTATTTCACTAATCACTTTCGTTTCATTTCACCTTAAATATATCAACCGGGTTTTTTTTCATCTCATTGCAGGGAACAACAAGGGAAATTGGAAGAGAGGAGAAAAAGAAATGGAGGGGTTTCATTTGAAATTGGTGGCATTGGTGGTAATGCTGTATGGCGGCTGTCCAGTGACGTACAGTGAACGAGACGGAGAAGGTGTCGAAGACGCCGCCGCCAGTGGTGAGAAAGGTGGAATGGGGACCAAGATGTGCGCCAAAGGTGGAGTGAATAAGCATCTCTTCCAGTTCTGGCTTGGTAATTTGACCTATTACCCTAGTTTTTGTAACGATTGCTCGATTTTACCTACCATGCGCGATTAGATGAAGGTCTCATATACGCGCCCAGAGTAGAATTATCCTCCCTCTCATAAGTATTTCAAGTATATCTCGCTTCGATCGCGTCGTCTTCTGGGGATTTATCCAGTACTCCTTTATCCTCGCCCCGACCGCTGTCACAGATGTTAAGGATTCGCCACCGCATAACCTAAATAGGCAGTCAAGTAATTGAATTTGGTTATATATGAATTGAGTAATTTGTCACCAAGCTTATCCTTGGCCATGATCGAGCAGCAAAACTCAAGTATCATGATCGAGATGCATATTACTCTTGCTCATGTTATTGATTAGTTTAAAATAGATTTATAATAATTTTAATCAGACCGAAAATTAACATTTGTAGTGATCTTTGTAAATACGTAGTCTAAAGTAATTTTGTTTATTGAGAAGTCTTATGATTAAGTATGAGGTAGTATTAGAGGATAGAAACTTACTCACTTATGTTTAAATTTAAGAGTATAATATCATTCTTATTAATATATGTGTTCTTAAAATTTGTCTCATTTTTGGTTTGAAATTGGTTTGATTCATGTTTTTCTTTAGTTTGGGTCTAATGAGTGATTCATCTATATTCTTCAGACATGGTGCTTTCTATTTTTAAATGTTTTATTTAAGATCATAGGGGAATTAGTTTATATTTTTGGGCCTTTTTGCTATAGCTAGATCTAGAGACGGCGAGCTGCTATTTGCTTTCGTGCGCGTATTTTAGAGTCGATCAGCTACGGATCAATGGTTGGAGTTCCAGAGTTAGCATAGAGTCGCATTGTTTCCATTCATGCTCGATCTGGAGTAATGGGCTGGGGGAGAATCTGTAGTTAGGCCTACCTGAACTATGTGTTCTATTGATCACGCTTTAAGTATTGTTTATTTTCGTATTTCCGTAAGTTATTTTATATGTTTTACTTGTTTATACAGATTGGTAATCATACTTCTATTTATGAGCGGTACAGAATCTAACAATATATATATGATTGAGGTGATTTTGATAAATAGTTAGTGTGATATTCAAAGTTGTATTTTTTATCTCTTAGACATTATGAGTCCTTGATATTTGTTCTATGTGGGGTCGGAAGAATGTTTCTTGTGCTAGACGGTTTTTTAGATGTCTTCTGTAATGCTATCGATGAAAAAGGGTGTTGATTGAAAATGATTTTGAATGTTGATAGTAATATGATTTTTAGAGGCTTCGCCTTATTTGAAGTGTTGTTTAGACGTTACTATTATGAAAGGTGGTTCATTTGGGGTGTGGTTAACTATGGATGGATACCAGTATGGCTTGGGGTCTATGTTATAGACAAGGAGATGAGTATCTCTAGCCAAGGACTACTTAAGCGATGATTCTTAACAAATGGCCCAATAGACTATCACCCTGCGCCCAGGGAGCTATCCAGTATTATGTCGCGGTGCCATGCCACTCTACTGGTTGATTAATTGTTGTTACATATAATCAGTACTTTTCTTTTGTATATCTCCGTAATCAAGTTTCTATTGGCTCATAGTCCTCATGCGTTGATTAATTGTATACCTAGTCGGCTATAATGATTCTATAGTTCTGACTATCAATAGAATGTCTAATGTATTAAATGACCAGCGGTGATCCTCCGAGTAATAATAGTTGTTGTCCTCTGCTACGTTTTAAGAATTTTCTCTATGAATTTTTTCAAATTTTAATACAACGCAATCCCTATGGCTCCTTTACTGTTAAGTTTAAAGTAAAGAGTGGAAAAGTACAATTGTAAGCACCATTGTAGGATGGTGTAAGTATGAAAATTTTATGGTAAGTATATTAGAATAATTATAATTTGCATGGTCCTAAAGGGAATTCATTGATTTTATTCGTATTTGGTTATTGCTATAAAGTGAAACTGTAATAATATGAGTAGAGCATGCAGGCGAAGGCCTCATAAGAGATTGTAGTAATCATTAGATCCAAACCTCCTCGTAATACATCTTGTTAAACAAAACTTCTTACCTTGGTAATTTCCGAGGCTGCAATGGAGGTGAGGTTTTTGATACTTAACCAAAGCATTGGTTTAGAAAGAGTGGCCATAGTTCTAGATTTTCGGTATGCATATGATATCCCATGTATTTGTTCTTTCGTCTCGTAAGCTAATGGAACCCTACTAATTTGAACGATTAATAACGTATGAACATAGAGTTCATGGTAATCGGAACCTTGTCATACCTAAATTGTTCAATATAGCTCTACGGTGATCTTTGTATTGCAACAGGTACAAGGGAGACGTCTGGACAATCGCATGTATACAACGTCATTCTTCTCTCATTTATCTCTTAAAATATACCTTTCATTCTTGTGTACTTGAGACATTGACTGGGTTGTTTGGCCGAGCGAGTGTCCCATGACAAAATGCTGGGCGCTACGTAGCAATCTTGTACTGCCAGCATAGAGACATAGAAACCCTTTCATAATCCAAAATCCCTTCGAAGTCTCCTACTATTCCATCGGCTGAGGTCTTGCGCCATAAATTTAAATATGATTTTACTATTTACCCCGGGTTGTATTGTGAGCCTCAACCCATAGTTTACAAAGTATAACTATAAGACGTAAGCTAATCTATGAGAAGTGTCGTCATATGGCATTTCACTGTTCCCACATTTATCTATGATTCGTGTTCCTGCTCTCTGAATACACTTGAATGTGATGTGCTTTACAAATATTGGAGTCTAAGTTAACGAGTGAGGGATTGCTATTAATTACATCAATATTAGTTAGATGTTATGTATCTTGTGATTTGTGATACTAAATGAGAATCCTCTTATCCTGGGTATTTTCATTTTTATAGTGTGTTCATAGATCTATTTTGTGTATTTGGGCATGTTTAGGTGTAGTAAAATTGATGGGTTTGGCATATTTTTAATGTGATGTCAATAATCGTGACTACTTCTGTACACATAGTATGCGTATCAATGTCGAAGACTCCAAAGTTTGCCTGCGTTAATGTTAAAGTACGTTTCTGTTTATGATTCATTTTTAGCGCTGGGCGATCGTTTAGTTTTATTATCTAGGCTTATGGTAAACCATTAAGACGAAATACATTAGGGCAATGTTATTTATGTTATTTCACGATTTGATGAAGAAGATATAAAAATAAAGTATTTGGTATAATGGGAAAGAAAATAAATATAAAAATTTGTGTATACGTTATGTAACAATACATTTATTTATGTTTTATAAATTTATTTTTTGTACATTGTTCAAAAAAAAAAAAAGACCTTATTAAAAATTATAAATTCTACAATTTACAAAACAAAATATTTCATTAATGGTTAAATCCTTCCAATAATGCAAAAGCAATAATTGAAAATATTAAATGTTCTAAATAATTAGAAGAAGAATTAATTAAAAAAAATTAACGTAAATTGTTTTTTTTAATAAAAATTGAAAGAAAAATCAAATGATTAAGTAGTTCCTGATTTATGACCTTTTGATGCTTAACTTTAAATGCTATGTATTTAGTGAGTTAATTATTTATCCACATTTATTTAAATTTTATAATTATAATATATATAATAATAAATATATAATATATATTATATTATATATAAATTTATATTATAGTAGTAAATATTTATTAATACATTTGAACATATTCAAATATATGTTTAACAATTTTTGCCATCTATATATTGGATGGTTCAAACCTAAAATTAAGACATATGTTAAGAATAAATAAATAGTACAGATATTCCGTCCGTTACTAAAGTTTAAACTAACGATTTAGGTTATTAACGTGAAGAAAATATATGAATAGAGGTAAGGAAAACATTAAAAGATACTAAAATCAAAATAATATGAACCATTCAATTTTAAGAAACAATTAGTACCGACAACCATTCATTTTAAGAAACAATTAGTACCGACATTTTTTTATTCCAGTTAAGGGCCTAACATTATTCGCTCTTATTAGATTTGTATGTATGTATGTATTTGTATGTAGATTGTAGATATTTAATAATCTTTTTTTTTTTTGGAAAGTACAAAAAATAAAATTTAAAATAAAAAATTGTTAAAGAACAAATTTTATTTATTTTGTCCATTTACAAACTTTTATATCTCACACAATAATAAGTAATAACATTGCCTTGCATCGTATGGGTGACTTACTAGTAATAAACTAAACATGACAGGTAAAATGAAATCATAAACAGAAAGTACTAAATAACGCAGCAACATTTGAGTCTTCACAATTGATAGATATATGTGTAAGAGTTCACATTACATAAAATATGCCAAACCTCATTACTACACCATGCCCAATACACAAACTATATGAACACCAAATGAATCCCAAAAATCTATAGAACACATCACAAGAACAGCAACATCAATATATGTAATATGATCCCCACTGTAATATTTAGAGCTTCATTCATGAGTTCAGAGAGCAGGAGCGAATTCGTAAGGGGAAGGTGAAATCGTACTCGCTCCTCTTATTGCACGCTTTGTTCTTGTAAATGGTTGAGGCCACAACACCCCGGGGAAGAGAATTAATATGGCGCAGACCTCAGGAGGAAGAGGAAGACTTCGGGGATGGATTGAAGGGTTTTTGTTCTGCGCAGGTCAGAACATCGTGGGGCCCAGCTTCCTCGCGGCCAACACCCAGTAAGTCCGAGGTAGTACTGGTAATGGGAGATGATGTTGTTCATGGAGTCCACGTCACCTTGACCGCATACAAGATCACCGTAGAGTATATTCATGGTGGTACCGAAGCAGGAACTCTATGTTCTAGAGTGTCGTTCTTGGTGGGCTTCCAGTTACCGACGAAAGCATCATGGGCGAAGGCTGCCCTTCTTAACCGGGGTCATCCACCGCCCACATTGCAGCCTGGAAAGCCAAGGTGGCGTTTTGTTCGATGTATTCGGGGTGGTTCAAGAGATCAACCTTGAGGCCTTCGCCTGCAGCTCCATAATTGAAGTTCCTGAGCAAAACAAGAAAGCAATATCACTCAGAATTGTATTTATCTAAACTTCCAAAATTTTTAACCATCCATGGTCCTAAATTTGCCCTTACTTAAACTAACAGAAGGGCCAGGGATGGTTAAATTTGAAAGTTTAGGACTAAACGTGGCAGTGACACTATACTCGGAGGACCCCAGCTGGTATTAACTCATAAGACATAATTGTAGTCAGAACTATAGAACATAGCCCGACTAGGTGACTACAAATAAATCAAGCGAGACTATGAGCCAAAGAACTTGATTACGGAGATAACAAAGAAAAGCTGATATGTAACAAAAAAATATACCAGTAGAGTGGCAAGGCACCGCGACCATAATACTGAGCTCCCGGGGCGCAGGGGTAGGTCAGCTTGTAGTAATCATCGCAGTAGTCTTGGCTAGGACTCATCTCCTTGTTATAACATAGACCCCAAGCCAACGGTCCACCAGTAGCCACACCATAACCACCTTCAAAGTAAGCAAAACACTTCAAAAAGGCAGCAAATATACACACATCAAAAGCATTCAAACACCTCGATAGCCATTACAGAGACTCAAAAACTACAAGAACTTTTCGCCCCACAAGACTATTCAGGACTCATAAGTCCAAATTACATTGATATCCAAAACTATCAAACACCCACAATCTTTAATTGTTAGATCCACCTAATAAGTATACCAACTGCATAAAGTAATATACTTAGGGAAACGAAAAACAAATTAAGTGAAAACTTTGTCGGTGGCCTAAAGATTCCCCCGCCTTGTGACCCCAGACAGCAAAGGACAATGACGAGGTAAACCAACCTAGGGTTACCCGTAGCTGATCGACTCAACCAAGAAGGCCAATAGGCAGCTCCCGTTAGATCTAGCTATAGCAAAAGGCCCAAAACTATAAACAATTTCCTTGATCACAACAATATGAATCCAATATGGTTCTCATAGACACCAAAGAACTGAATCAAACAATTTCAAGATAATATTCATTTTCCCAATTGATCACTAAGTTAATAATTTCTCAATTCTTGTTTGAAGTTTCACCATACTCTCAATAATCAGAGAACTAAACAAAATTATACTAATGTTGAACGGTCTGTAATAAAATTTTAAAGAAAATAGAAGAGAAGAGTATGCACCGACATGAAGTTTTGCTGCCGACATGGCCAAGGAAAGCGGCGAGCTCATTCATCTGCATCTTCTTGCGCCGGTGGTGGCGAATCCTAGTGGCTGGAAGTCGCGGAGGCGAGGATAAAGGAGCGGTAATCCCAGAAGCCGACGGCGTGAGCGATGGGAGGAATTCCTCTTGCCGAAGAGATTCTCGAACTGGTAGGTATCGAAAATGTCGGTAATGGTCAAATTACAGCAGAACTTGGAGAGCTTATTACACTCCCACCCTTTGGCGCACATCTTGGTACCTTCACCTTCTTCACCACTGTCGGCGGCGTCTTCGACACCTCTCCGTCTCCGTTCACCGTCGTCACGGCAGCCGCCACCAGCATTACCACCAATGCCACCAATTTCAAAGAACCCTCCATTTCTTTTTCTCCTCTCTTCAATTTCCCTTGTTGTTCCCTGCAAATGAGATGAAAAACCCGGTGATTATTTAAGGAGAATGAAACGAAAGTGAAGTGAAAAGAAAGCCTACTGAATGATTTGAGATCTGGGTCAGGAAGATGAATTGTGCGGGGTTTTTCCTACCTTTTTTGGGGGAATTAGAGGAAAGTGTAGCGGGTGTTAGATGAAGAATCTCTATCAGCGCAAGGATGGACGGCGGAGATGAGATCTGGTTGATAGAAGAACCAGGCTGGATTTGTAATGAAGCAATGACGATGGTGAGGGCTGACCCACCTTGCAAATGCCACTCCACCGACAGCCTCCTACCTGTTACAGAACAAGTGTTTATTTGACTTTAATGATAAACCTTGTATATTAGGTTCAAGTGTTCAACATTTACTTAATACTCCTCCATTTCATTTTATTTGTAGAGTTTATAAATTGATAATTATATTTCTTTTCTTTTTTTCTTCTTTAGAATGTTTGGTAATTACTTGAATGTTGATGGTTGATAGTTGATTGTATTATATATTTGACCACTTATTTACATCTACAAATTTACAAATCTAACCAGAGCTACTAAAGTTGGGCACCTAATGAAAACAATAAAATGTTGTATAATTGTTGGTTGAAATGAATGGTTAATATTATTGTGATTTTAGTATTTGTATTTTATGATTTTCTTTCTTTACCTTCTATTATATTATTTTTTTTCCCTTAAATAACACCATATTACGTTACTATAAACTTTGGTAACGAAATATTTCGTTAATTATTTATTATTTTTAACTTACTTATTAATTTCGATAAGAAATGTTTTAGGTTCAAACCCACCCCATTTCTATCAGAGTTGGCATAATTGTTAAACATATATTACGGATATGTTAAAATGTATTTTAAAAATACTATATAAAATTTAACATAAACTTTGGTCAAATAATTAGCCCGACTAAATACATAACATTCAAAGTTGAGCATCAAAGATTATAAATCAGGAACCTTGAAAATTGTTTTTGATAGTATAAATTACACGTAATGCGGTCAGGGTAGTCAACACGATCAAGTCAAAGCAAATAAAGTCTTTTATTGATCAATGAAGGACCTAATACTATCTAAAATGACTATTCCGAGGGCCGACTGACTGCGATCGGGCAGCTCTGTAAATAGTCTATCGATCGTCTCAAAGTCCCACACACTGTAGCCGCCGCGAGTATTTATAGCCACTAGGCTGGAGACACAATTTCGGCCAGCCGGCATGTAACCCACGTAGCACCCACGTGTCTTCACCCAGCAAGTCCTGCCTGTCAACGTGTAACGTTGCCACGTGCTTCTTCTCGAATCTCTCGTTCAAGGGTCATCAATCGGGTGTTGAAGACATCGGTCGGGAGATATACCGGTCGGGTCCGACCGGCTTCCTTCAGGAATGTCTGACCTGTAAACCTGCACAAACAACAAGAAAAGACGTGGCATGTTGGTCGGGATATACCCTACCAAGAGCCCCCNAGCCCGGCCCTTTTCGCCGTCAAAACCGACCGGACAGCTGGCACCTGTCATGCCACGTGTCAGCTTCTGCGCGCCTTGGAGTCAGCAACAGTCACCTCGCGCAAGTGGGCCATTTCCCGCCCAAATGTGCTCCTATAAATAGGCCCTTCTGAGATTCATTTGAACTTTTACCAATCCTGCAAGTTGATCGGAGCATCCCGAGCTAGCAACCCTGAGCGTCGATCGAGCAATCAAAGTTCAGCTTTCTCCAGCTAGCAAACTGTACTCACTCGGTAAGTTCACATTTTCTTATTCTTTCTTTTTCGTTCTTTACTTTACCACGTAGAGGCCAGCTTCGGGCCTTAACTAACCACGACCGGCCCTTGTGTTAGTTTAAGTTAAGATTATGTTGTAATGAACACTTCTAGTAATGACTTTGTAGGCTGCAATGCCATTTTGTTGTAATGAAAGTTTGTTACTGCAATGGGTTTTGAATGCAATTTGTGTTTGTTCATTTATTTAGAATTGATTGTGAATAGACCATTTGTCATATGGTAATACCATGCATAGTGACCATTTGTGAAAGTTGGATTATGTTTCTATGATACAATGCCAAATAGAGAAAGCAATAATGTTGACCACTACTTTTAACTTTAACACAAATAGAATTGTGCTACAATATCCAGAATTCATAACTTTATAACATGTTAATTATTTCAAAAGTAAGACAATATTGCAAAAATAAAGGCAAACATGTACTTACATTGAAGGTGGCTTCTCTAGTGTGTGGGTTTGTATATATACCAAAGGCCAATTTGACTTCTTGTTTGTCTTCCACCTCTTGCAGCACCAGCAAAACTTCCTCCTTTTGTAGTAGCAGCAGAACTCCCTCCTTTTGCAGCAGTAGAACTCCCTCATCTTACAACACTAACAGAACTCCCTCCTCTTGCAATAGCAGCAGAACTCCCACCTTTTGCAACAACAATAGAACTTCCAGTCTGGCTAGGTTGAGTAGGAGTGTAGGACAATAACGTTTGTTGTGAACCTTTTGCTTACAAAAGTGCACATGTAATAACTCTTCCCTTTCTAGACCAATGTGTACTAGGTATAGACTGTGAAGGCCTTTGTTATGATTCTTCTTACTTTCTTCTTTTCTTAGGCCTCTCAGTCATTTTCTTGAGAACAGATGCATGTATCTTTTCACTTTGAGTTTTTGGCCAAAAAATCTCACCATTTAAAAGTTGAATGACATTTATATATGTTTTGATATACAGATCCTTAGAGTACCAAGCATCAACAAAATCTTCCGGTTGTCTTCTTTTGTCAAATATAACACAGATTGCATGTGCACATGGGATACCAGTGAGATCCTAAGACCTACAAGAACAACTCCTCTTTTCTATGCTCACCTTAAACTGATGCCTCCCCTTTTTTTTATCTCATATCCATCATCACTTAAAATCCACCTCTCAGACAACAGTTTCTACAATGTTGTCATTCAATTTCTTCATAATAAATGACCCAAACTGGCCACTCCACCTTTCAACAAAAGACTTCTTGGCATCAATTCTCTTAATCTTTCCAACTCTGATGTCCTCCAACATTGAAACTATTGATTTTTCCCTAGCCTTTACCAGTGTGTTGTTGAAGGCTTCTTAAAGGTTGTTGTCACTATGTTCACATTTAACATATGTCCC